>JANEYF010003737.1:0-185000 GCA_029963845.1 Rhamnusium bicolor
TTAGTTAAATTTTTATAACGCTTAAAAATATATAAACTCAAAACTTTCCAGTCATGATTTAATGTTTTAAGGGCGTATTATTGACAGGGAGCATCAACTTAAATATTATATTTGTAATGTTTTCCATTGAAGCTGTAAGCCACTAAAAAGAATATTAGCTCTAAAAAGTACTAGTTTGTGGAAAAATGCATACATAAAATCTATATTTTGTGTTTTTATTTTTAGATTTTTCAAACAGCTGCCTGTTGACAATACACCCCCTTTTTTTTTTTTTTAATAAAATTATAAAACATTTTAGCAAGTATTTTAATATAAGATCAAAATTAATATACTGTCGATAATATAAAACAACATAAAACACACTGCAGATAATCATTAAAAGGTATATAAATTAAGAGGATTACCGTAAACATATCCCTGCAAAATTTAAATTTAATTTTATGTAATGGATTTGCATACTTGGTTTAAAAGAAAAACGGTGGGCTCTCATGATTGATAATGCCTATTGATTTGCAATAGTTTTTAATGATTTATTGGAAATACGAAAAACTGGGATTTTAAATTCTAAAAGGCTATCTATTGTTCTTGCAATAAATCATTAAGAACTATTGCAAATCAATAGGTATAATCAAATGAGGGCATATAGTTTTTCTTTTAATTAAAATATATAAACCCATTACATAAAGTTAAATTTAACATTTTGTGAGGTTATGTTTATGGTAATAATAATAATAAAATGGCTTAATCCTCCTAAATTAACACTATAGGCCTTCTTTGTATACACTACCTTCCTCGATGTTTTTAACGAAATTTTTCTTTTATAAAAACTTAAAATACAAGAAACTGGATTAACTAGCAAAAAAATGAGACAACTATCGACTGCCACTTGCCAAAGTTATACATTTTGGTATTAGATTCTATTTACGACTTATTACAACTTGTAATGCCCCGTTATTGTATACTTATAAAATTATTTTACAAAAACGTACTTATCAAAAATTATTTCCCAGCAAGGGTATAAAAACAATTAAAGTAAAAATGTTAGTTATATGGCACGAAAATTTACTTGAAAAATATTTAATTTAGAAAATCTCAAATCTATTTACTTCGTTATTTTGTAATCTTATCAAATTATTGCATTTTATACAGCTAGAAAGATTGTTTAACAAGTGAATAAGAAAAGTAGTAGTGTAGTTTAACGAACATAGAAAGGCCTTTCTACTTACGAGAGGGCTGTGTGAGTGCATTAAATTTATACGAGAGTCAAAACCAAACTCAAGCGTTAAAACGCTATTTTTTTCCAGTACTTAATGGCAAAAAAAAAAAATAAATTAAATTAAAATTTTTTATATCATTTAAAAAAAAAGCAAGATTTTTTATTTTTTATATTTTTTATAAAACAAAGAAAAGAAGAGTAAATAAAAAAAAATTTCTATTTTTTTCAAGTAGAAAAGTAACACTTTTTTTCAGTGTTTTCTATAGAGAAAAGACATTCCATTAAGTACACGAAAAAAAATTTTCTACTGCACAATAATCACAGAAAAATTAAAATAGACTGAATTAGTATATGGAATATTATACTTATATCTCACAGAATATTTTCTAATCGTAATACAGAAGGCGATCGAGTAGTATTAACTTAGCGTAACTCTTTCGAATAACATCTCAACAGTTGGCAATGTTAATGCTAGTGGATGTGAAAATGTATTATATATATGCCAGAATTATTACAAATAACACATAATTTTTTCTTAACAATTTTGTCTAACTTAAAATGTATCGATTACTATTGTTCTTTTTCTAAATTCATTTGTTTTTGCTGTGCTCTCTTGATGAAAAAAATCAAAAAAATTCAAGATTTTTCGAGTCCCTGTTAACTTTTTTATTTTAAGATATATAAGGGTGAAAAAATCTATTATTAAAGTTTGAGAGACAAAATGCATGAACTTTTATTTTCGTCTTTCTAAATTTCAATTGATATCACCTTTTAAATAATGAAAAATGAAACAAAACTATTCGGAATTTACTGTATTTAACTGGTGTGAATAAATAATCTAAAATATTAGTGATTTCAACATAACTAAAAACTTCTACAGAAATTGTGTAAAATATGAACAAAAAAACAAATTCTTATCACGAGTACAGCAAAACAAATTTGAAATTAGAATAAAAAATAACAGCTGTCGATACATTTTGACTTTGCAATCAACTTTGATACATAACTTTTTCGCTTAAATTTTTTAAATTTTTGCGTCTCAATTTTCAAGTAGGTAAAGTGAGCGCCACTTAAATGCGTCATCTGGTATTTCCGTGCTTTTTTATGCCAACATATAGATACCAAATATTTTTATATGCATATGAATTATTCATTATATCATATAATTAAAAGATTTATTTATATTACTATATTAATATAATATACATATTTTACATAATTTATAACGTATACATTTAAAAAGTCGATGAAATTTCTGAAACCAAAGAGAAAAAGATTAGTGTACCACATTAACTAAAATATATGGTGTTTCATGGTTCATCAATATATTTGAAAACAAGCCACTTTTGCACACACAGCTACAGTGGAATCATTAATTGCCATACCAGTTATATCACAAAGTAAAGAAATATTGACGAGCTACCAAAGAAAAAGTCTGCCCATATGTCCTCTTATTTTTATTCAAGTTTAGACAGTAAAAAATTTTATGGTTTGGAAGGGTTCTTTTGATGGACAAATAGTGACAACTACTTTTTTAAGTGACATCGATGGGTCAGCTTGTGAAAAACATTAAAATATCTGACTTGTTCAGAAAAATAAAATTATCTTTCAGTAGTGTAGTGATATGTTTTTGCGATGTATCTATAATTACAAAGTTAAAACTCCCCTTTAATGCAGATATGTCATAATAAGTCGACGTACCTAGGTAACAACACACCTAACAATCAAAAAGAACATTATAGGAATTATGCAGGATGTTCCTAAAATAAAATTTTACTAAAAATTCACTAATTTCGGAAACATTGCAATATTCAAATGAAATTATGGATTTGGACAAAAACTAGCAATTGTTTTAACTTTTTTGTTTCACATTTTGTTCCAAAATAAAAAATAGAACCAGTTTACGCCTTAATTTTTGATCACCCCAAAGTATCAAATATACTACTTGTCAACGTCACTACTATTTTTTAAGCAAGCAAAAACTTTTATAAAGAATAACATTTTCTTGAAAGTTAAAAATTTTAGCTATAATTTTCATCCGCGGACATACTGTATATACAGTGTGTCCACGGATTATGTTCGGAAGAGAGAAAACTCTTTTTATCTGCAAGTTTACGAGGAAAAGCAAAAAAACAGAATTATCTTTTGTCAGTAGTGACAGTACTTTCAAGATGTATTTATAATTATTTTGTACAATCACATTATACAGGGTTAGTTTTATATTATGCCTAAGAGAATTTTGGATACGTTTACAGATAAAAAAATGCCTCTTCCGAACACAATCCGGACACAGTAAAAAAAAATATATTCAACAAGTGCAATGACAACATAAAAGATAAAAAAACTTACATAGCCAGAATATTTCTTTTGCTCTCGACAATCGAGATTTTGAATATTTAAGCCAATCCTTAACTGCATTCTCAATTGTAAGATCATTTTTCTCATTAGCTGGAAAATCGAGCTTTAGCAGCACATGCAAATAAAAATTATTAAGAGACAAAGGATTTGATTAACAGGGGCGACTAACGTATTGAAAAAATAGTTTTTTAAGTTTTTCTACAGCAGGTACATTATACTTTCCAATAATATAAAAAATTTTAGATAATATATAATAGATCACAAATTAGATTTGTGGCTATTGAATTCCTATTTTTTCGTAACTTTTAATTGAATGATTCTTTACAGAAAAATACATAGACAGCTGGGACTTTCAATATATAAAACAACTGAGCATACAACAAAAGCTACTAATTAAACAATAATAAGCTGATTAACAATTCAGTTTATTATTTTTAAAGTATACATATTTTAGTTGTTAAAGATCCTCACCATATATAATTTTCATTAGAGCAGTTTTTTCAAATCACTTTTTATCTCTGCCTTCCCAATTGAAAAGCATTCCCACTTCATTTGATAATACGTATTTCAATAGTCTTCTTGTTATACTGTCTATACCTGTTCCACCTACAGCTGCTAATCTATTTGTCTAAAAAAATTAATATTATTAAAATATAATAATTAAGAAAATAATTTACCATATAGGTTTCCAATCCATGGTCACTTACTAAGAGATTTAATAAATTCTCAAATTGTTCATATGTTTTTATAGGAAAATCTGCTAAATTTGCCGGTGGTACAAGTGCACCAGTATTCGTAAGCTGAGCATTAGTAATGAAAACGCATTAAAAATTCAAATACATTATTTTATATTCTGATAGTCCAAAAATGGTACCTTATGAGTCTCTTATGAACTCCCTAAAAGATTTTTTAAAACAAAGTATTCCTTGAGGGGGCGCAGTCACTTTGAAATTTATTAATACAATATAAAAAGATTCTTTATTTTTTTGAGCACTTTGCTTATTACAATACAAATCAATAGTAATAACTCCAAAACTCATCATGGGGAGGTAGCTGCATATCGAGTTTCACCCGTCCCAATAACCAACCACCCACCCATGTTGGGATTTTACGGCTTATAATCCATTTTCGAATCAAATTTAGGCATCTTATTGCGGGATGCTATTCGGAGATCTAATAAAACCGTCTCTAGCTGCGAACCCATAAACAGCAGCTGAAGCTTCTGTAACTAGTTTTACTCCCCGTTACACTTTGCGTGTGGCACGGAAAACGTGGAAACTGCAAGGCCTCAATTTTTTCTGTGGCAACCATATCATGCAGTTCTTCATCAGCCAAGGTTGTAATGATAGGTGGTTCTGTTACTACTATATCATGCCATTCAATCATATCCACGTAATCCTCACAACTAAAATTTAGCTGTGGTATTTTAAACAATCTTACGTTTTCTGATTTATTTTTTCCTGGCCTTAATAATTCTGCGCAGTCCCAATTCACGAATATGTTTTCGCTCATCAGTAATCATCGCCAATATAATATTCTCGGAGTGCGAAGTAGGTTTCTGTGTATGACAGGGTCTATAATTTTGCGTAGATCGTCTGTAAGATAGCGGGAATTTTTAATCAATGTAAGAGATGTCTTGTGCCGTCTTTACAGGATGGTTTTGGCCTTAATCTCAAACCATGTCGGAGCATAAACTTGACAATGTAGTCTGCTAATATTTGTAAGTTTTCGGCCCGGGTCCTCGGTAGCAACATATAAGTGTAGGATGCGGTTAGGCAGCTGTTAACCAACGTGAATGACCTAATTTTCCAGGATTCTTTAAGGCAAGACTTTCTGAACATTGACCACTTATCACTGCTTTACAAATTTCCAATAAATAGCGTTGGTCTGTACTGAGATCGGATATTGCTTCTATATCACTGAGGTTTTGGGCGTCTCTTTCTGATATTTCACAACTGGTCGATTTACACATCCCGACAACATTTTGCCAATAGGTCCAGAGAAACATCGCGGTCCAGTTGTATGACCGTCCAAATTCTGTAAAAAATGGCGCAATGGCAACTCATTTGCATGCAACTGCACACACAAGCCATTGCAATGGCCTATTCAACGAAGTTTCAATAATTCTAATTACACCACCTTTTATACCAGTGTTAAGCTGTTCCATCACATCCAATTGCCAAAATACTGTCCGATCTTCTATCATTGTCTTGCAGAAATTTTAAAATTGCCTGAGAAAGATTACGTGCTGAACCAGTTTCTGGAGACACGTGCCCAAAATAAACAGACCCTGGCTCTGAAATAAGTGTGACGTGCTCTTCTGTTATAGTTTTTCTATAATAAGTTTTTTTTTTTAGTATTTACCAAAGTTTGATCTTTGCGGCCATCAAAATAAAGACCCTGCAAAGATTGAGCTTCTTCAATTCCTTCGTTACACAATTTTTGACGGTGACAGTTTATTTGTCGTCTTATTTTATTTTTGTCTATAACTTTAGACATATCCTCTGAAGTAATAAGACCCACATCTTTGAGTACAGCATTTGCAATACGGCAGCTGATCGAGATGATACTCCAGTTCTGTCGCAAGCCATTGCTAGCGATGGCAGTTTAATCCTCATTTGCGACGGCCTACTTACTATTGGAAAATCAATATCAGCTTCATCAGCAGATGGAGATTCCGAAACCGATATTTTATCAGAAACGGATGGTAGCACTTTTTGCTGTTTTTTTACAATGATTTCAATATCGGATGAATCGCTATTATTTTCGTCTACGAGCAATGGCCTTTCGTAGTGGTAGCAGACTGTATTTGATGTTTCATAGCACGATCAATTTCTTTTTCTTTTCGGCTCTGAATCCTTTGGAGTTTTTTTGTAATAGTCGCATCAACACAGCCGATAGCCATCTTTTTCTTAGACTTCTCTCTTGGTCTGTGAGAAATGTTCTCTCGTCTTCAGGCACCCGTTTTACCTTTTCACATTTGCAATTTACAAAATTCGTGCACTTACAACATGAGATGTCAAAAGACTCGTCTGCGCCTCCTCTATAAATTTGCGGAGTTTTTCTCTAAACGAAACATTTTCTTTTCGACCTATACTCTTTTTAATATTCTTGCACTTGGCCCAGTAGCTCCGTAACATTTGAAGTATGCGGTCACGAGGAAGAGCTGGAATAGATGCTTTCGCCCATATTTTCTCCAATTCCTTGGCAACAATAAAGGAGATATCTGCTACAGTCGGTTCCTTGGAAGCATCGGTTGGTTTTAAATCATTCCGAACGTACTGATAATATTTCATAACGTCCTCGTAAGTTGGTAAAACACGGTCGTTTAACATCTCTGGGGAACCAAATATTGGATAGTTTTGATCACGTCTTGTTTTAATTTGCCGTGACGCCATATTTTATGTGAGGTTATAACAAGTATAAAATCAGTTCTTTTTTTATTGCAATCAACACAAGTCACAATGTTAAACAAACACAAACAGTTTTCACATTAAAATAATGCTTTCATTTCTATTTAAAAGTACAAATCATAACAACACACTTGAAGCTCAGATGACAGACTGCTTTATAAAATAACCTCGATAATAACTCAAATAGATAGTGTGTAGGCATTAGAGGGATTGCGCTGGCGCACAGCACGAATTACTATCAATGTCCTTGATGTGTTCGTAGTGTACGAAAGACGCTGGATACAAGTAAATACTAAATTAGAATAAAAATTCTTTTAGCTAATGGCGTTTCATATTAAAGAATTTTAGAAAATTTCAAGACCTCTGCGACCCCTCAAAGACTTTTTGGAAATGAACCAATTTTTTTTTGGCTAATAAGACTAACTAGAGAAACACTTTTTTGGCTATCAGAAGTTGAAAAAAGATAATCGATTTTTTCGGCCCACCCTACTGAGCATGCCTTTGTAGTTAGTTTAGGATTATGCAGTGTTGTGCAAGAATTGTTTTAATGGATGCTAAATTTTCTGCAATTGTTTCATATCCTAAAAATAGAAGCATAGTTATTTTATTGTAGTGGAAAGTTTATTATACATACAACTATACAATCTAAATTACAGTTACCATGCAGGTCATAAAACTAGATTCGATAGCAGAGACAATAACTGTCTTCGTTTAATTTGGTCAACTGGTCGTACCTCATCTTTGTCATTTGGAGTAAGCTGCATTGAATCTGATTTCATGATTCTTGGGTAAGTTTTCATTAAGGTTCGAGCTTGCATTGGTAAAAAATTTAAGTGAGGATGCAGAATATGCAATAATTCCGTTACGTGATTACTATTGACATCATTTTTGCTGACCCACTTTTGTAGCTCCTCCACTAGTACAATTTTCTTATCTTGACTAGTTTCAGTTTTAGATGTATCATAATTTTGGGAAGTGCATGAACATATTAGGGTTATAACTATTCAAAGGAAACTGCGATACCCGATGTTCCTCAACATCATTATTTTTATTTAAATAATTTGGAGTTTGTACGTCATTGTCACTATGTAACTCAAAAGTTATTCTAAATGCAGATTTTAATATTTCCGCTTGTTTTTTTTGTTCTACGCTGGATTTGTCGCTTAGTGACTATTTTATTTTTAAACATACTTTTTTAGAAACTTGCAGATTCCCTTAAAAGATATCTGAAAATTAAAAATGTATTTTAATGTATGTATCTAGCTAAATGAATTTTGTGGGTTAATTTAAAATAAACTCTTATTATGCTATACAATATTTTACATGAAAAAATATGCATAATACAAAGACAAGAACTGGTAAAATTATGGAGAAAAAATAAGGCGTCTACCATCTTCGCAGTGATCAAAAATTTAGAAAAACAAAAATGAAGAGTAAAGTACCCTTATTTTAATACAAATTTAAAAAACTTAATGAAAAAGGTTGTTTATAATTATATTCTAATAATATTAACTGCTACTGCTGCTAACCTATGTAAAATAATAAAGTTTTCATATTTTTGACATTTTGCCTTAATCAATCACTAGGTACCTACTTTCTTAAAACGTTGTTATGAATGTAAAATAAACACAAAATTCTTAAATATGTAGATACAAAAAAAATTTCAAAATTTTGTGCATTGAAAGTTCATATACCTACGACGCACAGTTTGTTAAGATACCCCAAAAGCTGGCATTAATTCATAGAACGAGTTTGGTAAAATTTTTGTTATTGAGAATAGCCGACGATGGTTGTTAATGTATAAATAAATCAACTTTATGATGTTTGCTCGTATATTGCGATATACTAATTAAAAAAAATAAAAATCTAAAATAAAAACAGAATTTATAGTACTTAATTTTTTTAATACATTATTTGTCCAGGAGTATGCAAAACACTTAAAGAACCTAGTAATATATTTCCTTTATTAAATTAAGAATTCACAACTTAAAGTTTTATTAATATTTGTGAATAGAAATGAGTATGTCTAGCCGTAGTGATTAATCGTCTGCGTCTGATGCAGATAAGGAACAGTCATTCTCATTCTCTGAATTATCTGCAGAAATATTAGGGGCAATTAATAAGTCGTATACTTCCCTAGGAAAATGTTTAATTTTTTTTTTAGGAAGTTGACTATAACTGGTTATTACTGGATCCGATGTAATCAGCATTAAATGAAACACATCCTCTTCGCTGTTCTTTAAAAATTACTTATTTTTTTAGGTATAATAAATTTTAATATTAGTCGTCCCCCGATGATTCCAGCTTGGTTAGCGAAACGCTTGTAATATACTATACAGTACTTATGTTTTTGTAACATCTGATCAGGTGTTGTAACCCTGTTCAGGTTATCATTTTTTAATTAAAATGTTCAATAACTTTTACATTTATCGAACAATTGTTTTAAAAAACAATAGCGTTCTTCCTCCAAGTAACAGTAACTTACATTCTAAATTCCAATACGATCAGACTTTCCACTCTTAAGTTATCGTGCTTACAAAAAACGTGACGGACGGACAGACAGACAGACGGACGGACAGACAGACGAAAATTTTGAAAGTCATTCAGAATTCAACGACTAACACAATGATATGAAATTTTTTTTGCTATGAGCGATATTTACTATTTTAAAAATGTGCCGATTAAATGCAATATACTCTTCGTTTTAGTTGCGAAGAGTATAATAATATACTGTAGGGTTGTTGAAAGAGGCAAATAAAATAATAAGGAGTAGACACGAGTATTTGATTTAGCTTTACTATGAATCTATTCTAGTATTACTATATGAATATATAAAATTTTACGCGGGAAGCGTGAGGAAGTTAACTATTACATTAAGGATTTTTGAACAATACGTAAATATTTGGCACTTCGGAAAGGCATTTTCAAAATATTATTAAAATTATTTCATAAATTCATAAATTAAAAATAAATCCATTAAATTTACATAATACATACCTGAGGGTGTTGATGGGTCCATTTTCAAACAAAGTAATAATAGCGAATTTGAAAAAACACAAAGTAATTTGTTAGGATAATATTTGATTTAAAAATACACGCGTCAACCGCAGTTACATAGACCTTATACCTGCGGGTTTGGTAGAAACAAAAGCATGCATCAAGATTAAGTGGTGGGGGAAAACATGCCCTATTCATGCTGATAATAAATAGCAACAATACTTTGTTCGATGCGACATTTTATTTTTTTCATTTTTTGCCAGCTTTCGGGGTATCTTGCCACACTGTGCGACGCCTTACAACAGCCGAATCCAATGCTAAAATGTTTCAATTCACAAATACCGAGTAAAATCGTTATTATTTTTTGCATAGTGTACCACGTAATCAGGAGAGTAATTCAATCTACGCAAACCTACATAGCGGTTAATAAGTATTATCAAAATAAACAACTTCCATGAAACTAAAATCAATAATAATTACGCAGAGAACTTACCTTTACAAAATACACAATTTAGAACACAGATTCAACCACCGCACCGATACAAACGTAGATAAACAGGTACAAAGCACACGCAAGGACGCCAAGCCGAAGCCAAACAACAAAAACAATATGGCAGAAACAGCAAACGATCCGTAAAGATTAACGTCACTACATCAGTGAACTATACGATCAGTGCTGCCATTATCAAAATTGAAATTCACTGTTGGTACTGAATTACGATTTTTACTATATAATATTCTAATTACAGCTAAAAGTTTATAAAAATTGTTGTGTATTAGGATTTTTAGGCTCATAATAACTTATTAGTCAAAATCAACGCCTCAAAATGATAAATAATGAATCACCTATATAATATCGATGTTATCACCATCTATCGAGATAACAGGAAAATTGTGGTTTTATACAAAATGACACAGATGGCGATGTTTATTTTTCAATAATTTCTAACTTGTGTTAGATACAATACAAAGAGATGTTCCTCCGATGTTAACAAAGGACGATTAAACAAACGAGATGGATGTAGCAGTAATGGTTTGTACGTTGTACTGTACGTAGAAATGAATCACTACCAACCCCACCAAACCACTGCCTGTCCTTGCGTTTGCTGGGCGTATGTTATTCTATCTTATTTCATCCTAGTCCTCACTTTTTTTTCTAACTGGCCAGTGTCTTTCGATTAAAATAAAAAAATAGAATATCATCTTCCTAAAAACTTACATAAGGTAATACCATGTAATTATAAGTAGGTAGGTATATCGAATTCAAAGTTTAAAAAACTTTGTTTTATAATTAAAATTTGCACATACATTATACTTTTGATTTATCTTATAAATCAACGTTTAAAATCTAAAGAGTTTTAGACACTATTTATATGAAGTTCAAGAAAAGATTATTAGGTATTCCAACGTTATTCTAACGTTCATTTTTTCTATGAAAATTTGTAATTTAAGTAGATATATAAATTAAAATTTAAAAAACGTTTTTTACAATTATGGTAGTTTGCTTAAATATACTCCTAATTTGATTTATAAATCAATGTGTTTACAATATAAAAATTGTAAAGAGACGTAAAGTTCTTAAAAGATATCATTTTAAAGTTGTCCTAAACTTTAATATTCTATGAATATGTAATAGAATATATTGAAATGAAAGTTTACAACAAAAAATTTTCGGAAATAATACACGTTTATTTGAGCTATAAATCAACGTTTTAAACACTAGGATTTTAAAGAAGTTATACTAAGTTCTTGAAAGAAAATTATTGCAATGTTATTTTAATGTTAATATTTTCTGTGACATATATAAAATTAAGTATATCGAAATTAAAGTATAAAAAACGTTGTTTTTCAACCGAAATTTGCTTATGTAATATACGTTTTATTTGACTTATAAATCAACGTTTAACTCTCTAGAATTTTTTAGAAGTTGTAGAACGTACTTGAAAAGATATTATTCCAACGTTATTCTAAGGTTAATAATCTCAATGCAATATATATAATTAATTATATCGAAATCAAAGTTTAAAAAACTTTGTTTTTCAATTGAAATTTGCGTATACAATATACGTTTTATTTGACTTATAAATCAACGTTTACACACTAGAATTTTTTAAGAAGTTGTAGAACGTTCTTGACATGATATTATTCCAACTTTATTTTAACGTTAATAATCTCTAGGAAATATATATATTTAAGTTTGTCGAAATCAAAGTAGAAAAAACTTATTTTTCATTTGAAATTTGCTTATACAATATACGTTTTATTTAACTTATATATCAACGTTTAAAACTCTAGAATTTTTAAGTTGTAGAACGTATTCAAAAAGATATTATTCTAACGTTATTCTGACGTTAATAATCTCAATGAAATATATATAATTAATTATACTGAAATCAAAGTTTAAAAAACGTTGTTTCTCAATTAAAATTTGCGTTTACAATAAACGTTTTATTTGACTTATAAATTAACGTTTAAAACACTAGAATTTTTAAGAAGTTATAGAAAGTTATTGAAAAGGTATTATTCCAACGTCATTCTAACGTTATTAATCTCTAGGAAATATATGTAATCAAGTATATCGAAATCAAAGTTTAAAAAACGTTATTTTACAATTGAAATTTGCTCATATAATATACGTTTAATTTGACCTATATATCAACGTTAAAAACACTAAAATTTCAAAGAAATTGTTTAAAGTTCTTGAAAAGGTATTATTCCAACGTTATACTAACGTTAACATTATCTATATAATATATGTGATTAAATACACTGGAATCAAAGTTTTAAAAACGTTTTACAACTGAAATTTGCTTTTTCAATATACGTTTAATTTTACCTATATATCAACGTTTAAAACAGTAAAGTTTTAAAGAAATTGTTTAAAGTTCTTAAATAGGTATTATTTCAACGTTATCCTAACATTATTATTCTCTATAAAATATATGTAATTAAGTACACTGGAATCAAAGTTTAAAAAACGTTGTTTTACAACTGAAATTTGCTTTTATTATATGCGTTTAAATTGACCTTTAAATCAACGTTTAAAACACGATGATTTTCCGTTAATGATCCGAAGAATATGAAAAAAACGTTAATTTAAAGTAGATATTCACTTTGAAATATAGTTGCTTTTAGACTATAAATATACATTGAAGACAACTAGAATATAACGTTTAATATTAATTGGAGAAAAATGAAATATAGAAAATACGTTTTAAAGACGTGGAATGATGACGTTGAAATTTTCAACCAAAACACAACGTTGACAAAATCAACGTGTAACGTTGATTTATCTCGAGTAACGTTATATCAACGTTAAATAAACGTACGTGTTTACTGGAAAATTTGTAAAGACATTAGTAGTAGAAGATCTAAGTTCATTTCTATTAAGTAGGGGGGTTTGTTGGATATAGAATTGCAAGTCTTTGATTATTTGTAAGACACGGATTTCTTTCTTGGTGTGCTGAACACTAAAATTAGGACCAAGGCTTAGAATATGTCTCACATTCATAGGTATATCATTATCAGTAAGATTGATCAAACTTTTTGAATTATAATTCATAGTATAATTGTGTTGGGATTTAAGAGGTTTGTCAAATTTCTTAATTTGCCTGTATTTAATTTTATTGAAAGTAAAAGCATAATTAATTTGTCTACGATTGAAATCATCAATTATACTCTGTGGAATGAATTTTGCTAAAGATTCTAGATATTTATTAACCTTAAAATTAATATGGTTAATTTGCCAAAAGGTGATTTTAATTTCTTTATTAAGTATTTCTCACGAAATCTGATAAGGGTAATGTAACGGTAATTATGAAAAAAGACGAATATATTCAAAAAATGCTAGAACTTGTGGATGACCCTGATACCTATACAGTGTTAGATCGAGATCCAACAGTTGATTATTATCAAAACAAAGGTAACAATTTTGTTAAGAAATTAAGAGATCAGCATTATATAGACGATAATATTGCTAAATCTTTAAAAACATATAATGCTCAACCACCAAGGATTTATGGTTTGATCAAAATACATAAACAAAATAAACTAAGACCGGTGGTCCCTTGTATACAGGCACCATCTTATAAAATTGCTAAGTTTATGTCAAACATTCTGAGTAATTTGTCTCATACATTTCAGTTCAGTATTAAAAATTCGTTTGAACTCATAGAAACCATTAAGGATTTAATATTACCCCCTGAACACATCTTGATTAGTCTAGATGTGGTTAGTTTGTTCACTAATATACCAAAAGATTTAGTTATAAAAATTGTTGAAGATGAATGGGAATTCTTGAAAGATTTTACTGAGATACCTTTAGATTTATTCTTAGAGATGATAAGTTTTTGTTTTGACACCAGTTTTTTTCTATTTCAAGGTAAATTTTATAAACAAAAAGAAGGTACAGCTACGGGTAATCCAGCTAGCCCTATTTTAGCCAACATTGTAATGGAAGCATTATTACATACTATTTTGATGCACCTACACTTTGGTATACCTTTATGTAAAATTTATGTAGATGCCATTATTATGTCCATCCCTCAAGCGGAATTTAATAATATTTTAGGTTATTTTAATAGTTACCGTAATAATATCCAATTTACTCTTGAAATTGAACAAAATAAAATTATCCCTTTCTTAGATCTTACTCTCATAAGAACTGATGAACAGCATATTATGAGTGATTGGTTCGAAAAAGAAATTAACTCGGGGGAGAATTCTTAACTATTTTTCTGCACATCCATTAAAACAAAAATTAAACATCGTTAAATCTATGAAAAATAGAATTTTAAAATTAAGTAATAATGAATTTTATGAACGTAACTTAGTTGCCTTTAAAAACAAATTAATAAATAATGACTACCCTAATAAATTATGTAATATCATTATGAATACTCTTCCACATCCCCTCGTGATGATAACGGTAATTTAAATAAAATCTATATAAAAATTCCCTATGTAATAGGTTTATCAGAAAATTTAAAACGCATATTATATAATGAGAACATTAATTTAGTTTTCTATCACACCAAAAAAGTGGGTAATTGTTTTCTTCAATGAAAAATAAACTCCCTATGGGGTTCCAGTCTGACGTTGTGTATAAAATTCCTTGTCTAGACTGTAATAAATGTTACATTGGTCAAACCAAACAACATTTAAAAGCTAGAATAGCTGAACATATTAATTCATGTAAAGATAAATATAAGAATAAGACAGATACAACTATGCTAGCTCACCACCATTTTTCATGTGACCATAATTTTAATTTTGACATTGTTAGCGTTTTAGATCATGAAAGTAATTACCATAAGAGACTTTTTAGTGAAATGATTTTTATTAACCTACATCAAAATGTAGTTAATAAGAAAACTGACACTGAAAATTTAAGTGTTGTTTATAACAATTTAATTAAAAAATATTTAAAAATTCCATCCTCCTAAAACCTTATTATAACTTATTTTTTAGTTTTTCGTTTACTTTATTATTATTATTATTATTGCTATTAATAATCCTATATACATATTTCTGTTTGTTATCTTAACATATTATTTTTTACTGTTTTTTACTGACTTTTATCTCTGAATGAATTTATTGTATCAACTACATTTGAGTCCTTAGTTTATTGTCTTAAATGATAGGGTGACATTCGCACTGGAATTTACTATTAATAATTGTTACAATCCGATTGTTTACATTGGTTATTATAACTCTGTTGTTTTTATGATTACGACACTTTCATTTGTGAAATGTGAATATTGGAGGTTTGTTTCACTTAAGGTAAGGATATTACGTATTTTTATGTTTGTTTTTATGTTTAATGTTCAAGCAATTTTTAAGAAATTTTTATAAAAAAATTTTTTGTATGTTATCCGATTTTAATTGTTTTATATTTTTCATATTTTTATATTTTAATCAAGTCAATTCATAATTAGTGTGTGAATAATCGTTAAATTATATTAAAAATCCTATTTCTATTTTTATCTACCAGTTTTGTAACCGTACAGTACTGTAAGTTGTAAGTTTTTTATTGTTTTTAGTCCTGAAGATTAAATAATTAATCGAAACGTCGACAAAGTGAAAATAACCGTCTTTTATTTTTATCCGATTATACCGACTACGTATTAACTAATATATACATACGGATACTATTATTCTATTTTGTTTTTCTTTTAACTTAAAAAAGAATAAATGCCCAGGATTAATTCACTTACTGTATGTGAATTGAGCCTGGGCTGTAAGTATGAAACTTGAGCCTTAGGGGAATCCTCGCAAGAATTAGAATAAACCATATCACATTTCTTAGGATACGTAATTAATAGATACACGGGAATAATGATCAGTCACATTTTCATTATTCTGAGAAAAATGCAATTTCAAGTTTAAGTATTCATAAAAGAAATTTAAAAAACACAGAAACAACGTACTTTATTACGAAATAAACGTAATGTTTTTTTATTCAATAATATTTTAATATAAGTACAAAGGTAACAGAAAACTGAGGTTATGAGGTAAAAACCAAGTTGACTTAAAAAAAAACAATGGAATATCGATCGAAGTCCTCTTAACTGTATTTAGGAAAATTAGGAAGACATTAAACATTTATAGAAAACATTTAGGAAAACATATAGACGTGCCTGTAAATATTTCCTATACATCTGACTGTACATGTGGTGCGTTTAGCAAAAAACATGGCGGTACTTAGAATTCAAAAATAGCGGTATTAGAGAAAAAATAAGGATGGAGGGCTATTAAAGAAAAATATAAGATAGACGCCTTTAAAAAAAAACAAAGATGGTGGTATTATAGAAAAAAATGGCGACTGGTATTAGAGAAAAAATAAAGATGGTGGTGTTATAAAAAGAACAAGCTGTATGTGGGGGAGCCTAGAATCACAATCCCACAATCAAGATATTTGGCGGTATTAGAGAAAAAACACAGATTGCAGAAACGCAAACAATTTAATAAATTCAGCGGACTTAGTTCGTACTTTCATTCATTGTGGTTACTTAGATCGATTTTCCATTGCACGTTATTAGTTTCAACGCGAATTTTAGAGACTTGTATCGATCTTTCGTTGTATGAGTATAACTATGACAAAATATAGGACATGGACTACCTTCAACTGCAGCTAACGAATTTTCCTTAGTTTTGGACTTGGTTTATAAAGTTGTTTCTTCAAAAATGTATTTCTTTTAGTTAATACTGCACCTCTTCACAAGTATCTTTATGATCTATAACTCACCACTATAGGACACGACTGAGTAGTAAGGTAAGTAATATTTACTTATTAATTGAATTTTTAATTACTTTTTTGCTGGAACTATATAGAAGTGTTATCTACAAAAATAGTTCATCAAAATTTCACTTCACTAAAAACACATGATACTAGTCATTTTTCCATATACAAGAGTTCTATATACAAGTCCGGTACCTAGTGGTAAAAAAACAATTTTTTTATTATACTATAACGATTTATATTTAAAATTAAATTTACATTTACATGTTACATACATTTACATGTTACATTAATAAAAAAGAAATTAAATATACAGCGTGTCCCATTAAAAAACATATTTTTAATACCTGTAAACTTTTTTGAAACACTGCGTATAAGATTCGTTTATTGGTATAACTAATCAGACAATATGAAAATACATAAAAAGCTACTATAAACGATAAGTATTATAAACTAAGGTTTTAATCCTGACCCAATCGCTGTCCGAAAATGTGTTATTTTGACGAATAAAATTAAGACATTCGTCTTTTTTGAGGCACTTTTCTCTTCTGAATGTGTTTGTTGAAAAACTTTAAAACAACTTTCTTATCATCTTACCACCAACGACAGCGTCCATGTATTTTTGAATTTATAATATTTTTTTCCTTAGTAGCTTCGGCAATAACTTCTAATGTGTTATATTGAGTGTCTGCTGCACAACAAGATATTATTTTTTCATTAGAGTTACAAGTATCTTTTTCTGAATGATTATTGTCATCGAAGATATCTGTTGCATCGTTCTAATTCGATTTGGTTTAGACTTTTACCTTTAAACTGGTCTCCCTTTCCCGCATTTAACAGAGTCAAGACTTTAGCCACTTTTGCAGTCTGATAGGTGTTCTCCGTTAATCTGCAAAATAAAATGCTGCTCAATTAATTAATAATAATATTTTTTATAGGCATAGGAATAATTTTTCAAGGTGATTTAAATTTAAATATCTAAAGTAATTTTCTGTGAAATTCGGTTTCCGGTTTGTGAAACATTGTAGACCAGGGTAATAACAGTTTCGTCAGGACAGTTTTTTAGTTATTAACAATTAAAGGGAAAAAAATGCTTATTTTTCCGCATTTTCGCTTGCAAGTGAAAAATACGGTATTTGACTAAAAACTTGAAGTAATCATCTTGTAGGATGTAGGAATTATAAAAACCTTTAAAATGGCGGTTTCAAAAAGTCGATAGGATTATTTGTTGCTTAGAAAACCGCAAAAAACAGTTCAAATTTGTTATTAAATAAACAATGAAGTTTGCAAAAATCGCTCTACGACTTAGTTACTCTGGGAAGAGATGGGTTTTATGATACTCAAGATGTGGTAAATATTTTAGATCGATTGATGAAATAAATTTTTGCAAAATTGCAATTGCTTATCCCAGACAACTTTTTTTTGCAACAATATTATGCGCTTAGTAATGAAGTTACAATGATTCTTTTGGTATCTCGTGGAAGGAAAAGAGTTGTTCTATTAAAGTAGTTCTAATAGAGTTGTTCTAATTGTTCCCCTTTGTAACTAAAGTTTAAAAGTTTAAAAAAAGTGCTTAAATGCCTTTTGGTCCTAAATAATAAAATAGCTAACAGAACTATTGACATTGATTGAGATCCATAAAACTGAACAAGCATTCATTTTTAATATCCTCCTGTATAATACCTAAGGTTATTTCTTGCACTTACCTGTAGAATTCTCGATGGGTCTTTTCTGTGTGACCCATAAATCGGGCAATTTGTTCCATTTCGTCGCATTCAAAATTTATTAGTTGTAATATAGTAGCAATTTGCTTTCTGAATTTCGTTGATGTGAGCAATTCCGGTCCACATTGGTATGCATATTTTCTTATCACGTTAGATCTAGACATCCATCTATCAGACGAGCCAGGATTGGTAAAGACATACTTGTTTGCTTTGGGAACGATTTCGGTTTCTATCTTTAAGATTAGATATTTCATTTAATTTTTTTTCTTTTCCTTATCGTCTTGGATATTGAATGGAGAGTTTTTTGTGATTAAAGCTTTTTAGCTACATCACATAAAAATTTTAAAATTGTCCCTAAATGTAAAGCCAACGATGAAGCTTTGAAAGTTTTTTTTCATCAAACCCACAAATGATTTTGATGCAGCGATGATATTTTCGTACATTTCTGGCATTAACATATCTATGGTATCTTTAATTGTAGTGAATTTCTGCAATGCCAATTTTAGCCTCGCAAATTCCCGTACGCAATTTGACGCAACGTTGATTATTTGCTTTCTTTTTGTGTTTGCCTAAATAAGATTCACCATAAAGACATATTAAAGGATTTGTTTTTGCCGCGAAACTATTTTTGTCCGGCCTCACAACCAAAAAGACTTCTGATTTTAGACGGCTTTTATTTAAATAGTTGCCGAGCAAACCTGTAGCAGCCAAAAAAGTTTGAGCCTCAGAGAGATGTTTTAACACCATCTTTTTTATTGGAAATTAAGGATGAACATGTTTTCCTGTGTCGCCACAAGTATGTCTTTGTAAAATCCGAGGCAAGACGTGCATGGATAATATTCTCCTTCTTGGTTGGAACTTCTTGAAGATTTTCTAACTGGCCTAAGTTCCTCTGTTTCTGACTTAAGGATAAAATTTCCTTTTTTTTGAAGAGCTATTATTGCCATTCTTCTTTCTATACTTTTTTCCCAGTGTAGTCAATCGTACAGATGAACAAAGAAAACAAACTATTTAATTACGGCACAAAACATATATTCACGATTGTAAAACAAGCAAAATAAAAATAATGATGACCGAAACAATGACACGTCAGCCGTCGTGGCCTTTTGATTTTCGACTGTCATTCGTCCTCGCCGTTCTCCGTCTTCTCACTCCGCGGTGTTGCCACTGGCGGGCGAACGCCAACAGTTTCGGCTGTCCTGACGTGACGGACGTCCCGGTCGTCTAGCTGAACGGTATCCACGTCGGATTCGTCGTTTTCACTCGTGGATGTGGAAGCATCTGGATCATCATCTGGTGGAACGTATAGACGAAGACGGTCACTGGGTAACGTTCCATGATAGAACTGGTTTTGGCCCCAGGGATATCTTCAACAATGTACCGGTCATGATCAAGTACCTTTATTATCTGGTAAGGTCCTTGAAACCTGGGCTGTAGCTTCTTAGACTGACCGGGGGCGGCCGAAGTTTTAATCATCACCTGGTCTCCTCGACTGTATCTTGGTGGTGGTCGTCGCCTTAAATCGTACCGATGCTTGTTTTCAACCTGCACCTCCTGTTGCCTGTGCTCAGCCTTGCTTCGAGCGTCAACACGTTGAGCTAAATGATTAACATCAGAACCGCATTCTAAAATGTCCGAAATTATGTCACGTAGTACCTGGTCACTCTGAACGCCTATGTCGTATCCTAATTACACTGGAGATGGGGTATTAGACAAACTCCGTTGATAGGTATTGTTCAGAATATGTTGTACGTGTGGGAGTTGGGCACACCAATTTCGATTATCGGTTATAACTTTGGCGAGTATCTGGCAAATAGTTTTATTATACCGCTCACACGCCCATTGGCGCGAGGAGTGGCCGTTGCGTTGAGTATGTGCGATACGTTATTGTCTTTTAAAAGTCTTTAAACTCCTCAGATGTGAAGGAGGTTCCGCGATCACTTATTAGCTGAGTTGGTGGTCCAAAGATTTGAAATGTCTCCGCAGAGCGCGGCTCGCTTCTCTACTGCAGGTGGTCTTGGTGGCTGTCAGGAATACAAACTTGGAATAGGCATCGATAGTCACGAACACGAAGATGTGTCTGTAACCAGCCGTTGACCTGTCTAGGGGACCCAAGTGGTCACAATGGAGAGTAAAGAATGGGATGTTACCTTTGGGATATTATAAAGACAACCAATAGGTTTTCCGGTTTCCGGATTAATAGTTATACATTTAAGACAATGTTTGATATATTTGCGGACATACCTTCGGAGCTTTGGGAACCAATAAGTATGGCGTAATAGTAAAATGGTTTTGTCAATGCCAACATGTACATTGTCGTTGTGAGCAACCTGGACCACGTTACGCCTCATTGCACGAGGTGTTACGAATAATATTTTTTCATTGTCAACCTTATAGCATAATATGCCATTTTTTAGTTGTATATTTCTGTCTGGCAAGTCTGGGCCCATTGATATGGCTTCAGTTTGTTAGCGAATCTCAGTATCCTTGTCCTGCATAATTTTCTAGCATTCTTTACGTTGTCGTCGTTACATTTACCATCATAGCTATGCGACTGTCTTCCAATAGCACCGACCACCGATAAACCCGAGGATTGATTTCCTTTTTGGATAACGCCAACTTTAGGGCGTTGCAGTATGTTACTAGCTTGAACCGTATTCCAAGTAGATACACACGAAATTTTTCCAGACTTCTCACTATGCTCAATAATTCCAAATCGAAAGAATGGAAAATATTTGCATAATTAGGTGTCAGAAATTGAGTAGTGTCAATAAAAAATTTATATACGGGGTATTCCATGTTTTTTGGACTCTGACTCTCAGGAGAGCCATGCGCACCTGGCCAAGAATTTCTTGTTCAGTGCTGACTTGCTCTCATCGGAGCCGCATAAAATTCAGAAAATATTGTAGAAATGGGAATAAAAATATAAAAAGAACATATTTGGAAAACATAAATGTATGTATTTATTTCACTGAAAGAATAAATAAAACACGTTTTTTTCAACAAAAAATAAAGTTTTTCTTTATAAAAAACGTAAAAGAAACAATACATTTTCTTAAATAATGATATAAAATATATATATATATATATATATATGGATATATGTAACGTATAATATATAATATATAGGTATATTTTCTAACTTCTAAAGCACAACTTGAGCAAATTATATTTTACTCATGGGCATTTTTTGAAATACTCACCAACACAAAATCCAGGTTGATCTGGGCATGTTTTGCATTGATATGTTGTCTGTTTTCTAATTTTGTTTTTGGATCATTCTCCGCAACGCTTCCTTTTTACTCTTCCATCACTTCTAACTGCATCAATTTTTGTCAGCACGTGTTGCGGCGTATCCCTCTGCACAGGCGTCTTCGTTTCCTCAATGTGGAGAAGATTGCTCAAAAGCGACATTCGAAAGTCGTTCATTGACATTTTCTTTCCGGAATATTTTTTATGCAGCAAATATGCATTCAATAGCATGAGTTAGAAAAAATGTATACCCAATTTTTTGTACCACCTGATACATTTTCTCTCGCACGGGTAGTATGAATTTAGTTGATCTTGGCGATCAACACCATCCATATGTTTATTATAATGAAATATTGGAACAGGTTTTTCCTTGGTGCGATTTCTCTTGTCAACATACTCAACCATATCGTTTTGGTACTCATTACTTATGTACAAAACGTCACGTTTGTCCTTCCACTTTCCGATCATTGTATTATTGGCATATCTAGCGACTGTTTCTCCTTTTTTTAATTTTTTGACAACAACTTCTTCAGGATTATTTTTTCTTTTCTTACTGAGTGTTCTCGTGCAGTAAGTTTCGCGTTTTGTTAGGTCATTCGCCAGTTCATAAGAATTGTAAAAATTGTCCATATAAACGGAATGCCCCGAACCGAAATAATCTTTGAGCAAATTCAAAACCACTTTCTTGGTATGGCCTTTTCCACCACTGTCATCCAGAGCCCCAGTATACACCATTGAATTTAGAACAATGCCGTTCGGCTCAGTGAGCATATAAAGTTTTATGCCGTACTTGTGGCGTTTATTCTTTATATATTGGCGGAAAATCAATCGGCCACGCCATAGTATCATAGACTCATCAAGGGAGAGTTCTTTTCCTGGATAATAGATGGTCGAAATCTTATCGTTGAAAAAATTTATCACAGGCCTTATTTTGTATAATCGGTCATTGAGACGTTCTCCGTCAGCTGGATTTCTAACAAAATGAAGGCAACGCAATATCAAAAGGAACCGATCGCGGCTCATGTACACTGAAAAACATTTTAGATTGAACAGCGGATGACCTTTCCAGTAATCATGAAGTCTGTTCAGTTTGATGATCCCTGTGTGTAACAGTAACGCCACAAATGTCAACATTTCGTCGGCGGTGACGGGCTTCCAGCGCGTAATTCGCGACTTTTCCGAAACCCCTACCCCAAGAAAGACCTTCGGAAGCATAGTGATTGGTTTCTTCAACTATTAAATTGAGAAACACGTCGTCGAAAATCATTCGGAAATAATCTATGGGTTTATTGCCATCAGTAATAGGCACCAAAAGTTCATTATTTTTTAGTAAACGGAAAGTCTTTCATATCCATACGGTCATCAGTCCAGTTCGGAATATTGTCATCGGCATCTGCACCCATTGGCTCATCGGCTTCTGCAACCTCTGGTTGCGAAGATGTTTCACGATCTGCACGTAAGAGAAATTTATTAAAATAAAAAAAAGATGTTGAAATTTTACGTATATCATGCATATCCGTAGTCCCGTATGTAATATCAGGACCGCTGTTCAAATTTCCCGCCCTAGTAAATTCTGCGACCTTCGGTCAGATGCAGCTGAGAATGTTTTCAAATTAACACAAAAAAAGAAATCAGTAACTTTTACCTTCGTCATCATCGTCTGTATCATCCTCTTCCGAATCCGACACGCCCTGTTCGAGTAAAGTATCGGCCTCTGTGTCACTCAAATTACCCAATTCCCCCAAAAAATCATCGTCTTCATCACTACTATACATCAAGGCATTCAAAAGTTCCTCATCAGTAAGTCTTTTTGGATTCTTAAAAGTTGCTATTGGTTTTTTCGCCTTTGAGGGACCCGGCCTACCTTCCGCCATTTTACTGTCGTAATAATACAGCAAATCGGAAAAAATTTTCTATGTCCCAGATCGTATCACACGCTGACACACGCACATCCACCTCCGTACTATGCTGCTTTCAAACTGATGCATTAATGTACCAAGTCGCCTAGCTCACATGAGAGTCGTGCGCACTGCGCCAAGGACGGGACCGACTCTCATGAGAGTCATGCGCAGTGTAAGTGTTAAGTGTCAGAATTAAGCAAAAACGCACAAACATTACAAGTGTCTTTATGTATCTTCAAAATCCCTCAAAGTATCTATATGATTTGAAAGATACCAATGTAAATGAAATATTTTCATTACCAAGCAAATCTAGAATTATAAAGGAAATGGTAAACTTGTTAGAAATCTGCTTCCACAACTGATGAGGCAGACGGTTGCCCCGAATCTGACCAGCACAGTGTTACAGATATAGATGATGATATACCATTATCGAACGAGAGAAAATCAACTTGCAGTCTCGACATCATCTTTTCTGTCTCTGAAAGATGAACTCAATAATAAGCTCAGGTCAGAATTTACGACTCCACACAGAAACATCAATTCCAATGCTAAGTTAGATTTGATACTGAAAAAGGAGATGGCTTTATATGAAACTGGAGGAACAAGAGGTAAATATCTGGAGACTGTATATAACTATCTGCTAAGCATTCCACCAACGAGTGTAGAAGCTGAGAGAGCATTCTCGGCTGCTGGATACATTTGTAATAAAATTAGATTTCTTTAAATGATGATACAATTGATATTTTATGCTTTTTACGTAAACATTTTCAAATAAAAAGTAAAGATTAGCGTTGTGTGTGATTAATTATAACTCATGGTAGTTTTATTTTAACCCCCATTTAACGATTTACTAATTTCGCAATATCGCGGTAATGAATATATACTGCGGTATTGCATGCTCTGCTTAGCAGTGTTTATTGTATGTAGTACTACTTTAATAAAGCATTACAAAGATTTTACCTTTGGTTTTTTTTACTTTGAATGAACTCTTTTTACACTTCTCAGTATTACCATTATTTATTTTTAACATTAAATCCAAAATATATGCATAATACAAAGTTGAAATTTGCCTAACTCTCTTTTTTTTGTAGCAAAATAATTAGAAAATATTGAACTACTGCGGTAAGTAATCTGAAGGATAAGGATTTAAATAATCATATTAAATAAATCCTACCTTGAGTCATAATTTTTGCTTTAAATCAGTTTTTTACGTCCCCTGTAAAATTTGTTATTTTGGACTTAGGCACTTTTCATATGAAGCCGACGATATGCACTAAATGTAATGTAGGTTTGCACATAATGTGTTTTCAAGACTATCATACAAAATCATAAAATGTAATAAAAACATATGTACTTATTAATATAAAATTTGTTATTTCATTTTTTTTATTTTTTATTTTATGAATACAGCTGCCCAGACAGATATGCATCCAATTACAGGGCAGGAAATATACAAAGAAATATGTGCACAGTACAGAGTAAACGACTTAATACTAAATGTTTTACAGATAGATAATTACTATTAAACTAAAAAAGAGAATGCAATAATTTATGAGAAGATAGATTAAACAGTGGTTTGGTATGAACTAGAGGTTTACTTAAGAGCGATTCAAAATACATTGCTTTATACTATTAACACTACAATTAAAAATATCAAGGTTCGATTGATAGCTTAAGTAATTTGAGCACATATTGTGAATAGGCGACGATTTTAGTACGTTTGTTCTTGGTGTAGCTAGGTAGAAGATGTCGTGTGAGCGAGTTTGAGAATATGGAACTTTGAAATGTATGGAACTAAGAATATCCGGGCAGTCAGTCTGACTTGTTAATAGTTTGTGTAGGAGCAGCACAGAAAAGTAGATCCTACGTGTTGCTAAGTCATTTAGTTTAAATTTGGCTATTAAGTCAGATTGTGGCGTGCCTCTGGATGGATAAATTCTGTCAGCTTTGAATGAAAGATGTTTAACGTGCCTTCTCTGAACCCGTTCCAACTTAAGGATGTGAATATTGTAATGTGGGTTCCAGACAATACCACCGTATTCCAGTTTTGGCCGTACAAAAGCATTGAACAGGAGAGATAGAGTGGAAATATCTTTAAAATGCCTTGAATTTTGCATGATAAAACCTAGATTTCTGTAGGCATTAGCAGTTATGTGATCTATGTGGGCAGTAAAGGTTAATTTTGAGTCAAAGATGACTCCGAGATCCTTGAATTGAGTGCATCTCGTAACTATTTCAATGCCTATTTTGTAGGAAAATTTTATCGAGTTATTCCTCCTCGTAAAAGTCATAGCGTTACATTTTGATATATTTAAAGGTAATCTATTATTTTCACACCATGAATTTATTTTTGAAAGGTCATGCTGTAATCGATGGCAATCTTCTTCGGAGTTAATAGATGCAAACAATTTAAAATCATCAGCATATAGGAGGACATTACTTTGTATATCTTGGCAGATTTCATTGATGAAGATTATAAATAATAGTGGGCCCAAAACAGAGCCCTGCGGAACTCCTGACGTCGCTAATACTTCAATGGATGAAAACCCATGATACTTCACGTTTAATGTTCTGTTGCCCAGATATGACTCAAAGAAGCTTAGAAAGTCAAGACTTAGACCAAAAGCTGACAACTTCTGTAATAGGAGCCCATGGTCTAATCTGTCAAATGCTTTAGACAAGTCTGTATAAATTATGTCTGTTTGGCCACCATGATCCAGCGAATTTGCGATGGCATGTGTAACACATACCAAGTTGGTAATTGTAGATGTACCTGCCAAAAACCCGTGTTGACCATAAGAGATTTGAGATTTTGCATGAAAAGAGATTATATCGTATAAGACAATTTCAAAAAGTTTGCCAAAATTACACAGGATAACTATAGATCTGTAATTTTCAATATCGGTCTTATCACCTTTTTTGAAAACAGGACAGATTTTTGATTGAGTCCATATTTGGGGAAATGTAGTTGTTCGCAGTGCTAAATTAAAAATGATAGAGAGTGGTAAAGCAAAGATAGAGGCACAGTCCCTTAATAAGAAGGCTGGTATATCATCGGGACCCGTTGTGAGTTTATTTTTGAATTTTTTTAGTGCTTTTAAAACATCATTTTCGGTAATGGTTGGAATATTAAGTTGGGGAACATTGCCTGTGGTTTCCTGTTCCATTAAGTTGTACGTGGATGATGTGATAAAGGACATTGAAAGTATTGGGCAAATGCATCGATAATGCTCTGAGTGTCGTTTAATGAATTATTGTTGAAGCGCATCGAATTCGGTATACTGGTTGCATTTCTCATAGCGTTAAGAAAAGACCAGAAGTTGCTCGGGTTAGTTTTAATGTTTGTTTCAGTGTATTGAATATATCTTTTGTGAGCATGTTCAACGTCTTTTTTTATTTTGGAGCGCAGAGCTTTGAATTGGTTGAGATAGTGCTCCTCATTATTATCCTTATATAGATTCCATAGACGGGATTTCTGCTTAATATCTTTTATAATTGAATCACATATTTCAGAAACTCCGTAAGTGCATTGAACGTTATTTTTCAGGAGGAGCAAAAAACTAATTGTCAACTAACTATTGTTATTTATTGCAATTTTAATTATTCCCTTCTTTGGATATGGGGGTTTTCTAACGATTTGTGTTATTTTCGGAGTTCACAATCTTTAATTGATAGTTTTATAGAGAAAATTTGTTGCTGTACTTATGGGGTTTTTGAAATACATGGTGAGAAAAATAGTAAAAATTATGTAAAATCAATGATTTAAAACGCTGAAGTCATTATATCATATATTTTTATTGATGTAAGTACAATAAAATATCATATATGCATAAAACTAGTCTAGAATATCCTGTGGATCGTCTTTATCTACTACTGACCATTCAAACAGCTCATCATAGAATTGTTGGATGAGGTTGTCATCTGGTAGATATGATTTCAACTTCTGAATATCTCACATTTTTTTAACATTAATAGGTATATGCCCTTCTGGATATGCCACTGCCCTTGGCAGAATCGGCTGAGAATTGGTGGTACTTAGTTGGAATTCATATTCTACCGAATCAATGAAATCACGTGCAACATAACCTGGTTTCCTTGAATTATGAGTAAAGTGCATGAAAGAAGCAATATTGAAGTATTTTTTTCATTTCTCTGGGAACTGCGCGGCCGAACGAGTCAGTTGACAAACAGTTTTTTTTATAATACTGAGGCCACCATGACTTGTAATCTATTATCATGCTTGAATCAACTACGCAAATGGAAAACTTGTGTTTATTACTTGCATTCGCCATGAGTTCAACGTAATCCATAATGGTGTAAATCCGATCTGTTTTCTTTATTTTCCGTTTGACAACAGCAAAGTCCCGGTCGCAAGGAAGAAAACTGTGACCTCTGATGGGAAAATACTGATTAATTGTTTCAAAGCGCCCTATAGTAACTAAGGCAGCCCATAATCGAATAACTGTATGGTTTTTATTCTGCCCTGCACATCCGTCGGAAAAGATGTGCAGGTGTTTCGTAGTCTTCGGTAAAACAGTGTCTATATAATGCATGATGAATGAACAAACGTCATTACAACCTTTTTTTGCAATACCCTCATGATTTAGGTAAAACATTGCACTACTAGTGTGAAGGTCATGTATTTCAAAAAACGTTAACGGTCAACTGATGAAGGTAAAATACTTCTTGGATTGGAATATCTGGTAACATTAAGTTTTGCATAAAATCTATACAGATTGCGCCATGAGAGGAATCTTGTAAAC
The DNA here is from genome assembly GCA_029963845.1 of Rhamnusium bicolor. Lineage (NCBI taxonomy): Eukaryota > Metazoa > Arthropoda > Insecta > Coleoptera > Cerambycidae > Rhamnusium > Rhamnusium bicolor. Next base: position 28,865 of record JANEYF010003737.1, read on the forward strand.
AAAGCTCTTTAATTTTCTTCATTTTATTATGAAATTTTTTTGCTCGCCTTTTATGAACCTCTTTTTCAGCTTATGCTGCTCGTTTAGCGGTTTCATTTAGAGATTTACTTTTAATTTTAATTTCGAGGGATTCACACAAGCAGCATGTATCTACCTGTGGTCTTCCAAATGATAAGTCAAACCTTTCTCGGAAAATTTTTAAATAAAAGTAATAGTTGCACTTGTTTAGGTCTGGGTATTTTTCTATGAAAAGCATATGCATAGTTTTTACATCCATTTTTTTCAGAAAGATATTTGAATGTACGTCCTGTATAATGCGCTTCACGCACAGGAAAAGAGTTTATATGGTCCTCTATAAGCTTTACAACTTCACCCCTTATGGCGTTTGCTGATATACTTTCTCCACGTTTATCAATAGGAGACTTTCCAGCCACAAGTAAGTTACATAGACGTCTAACTCGGTCATCAGTTATAGCGAAGAACGATATAAACGCCTTTTTGCAAACGATTGTGACACCACAACTACATGAAACCGAATATTGAAAAGAAGTTTGGCGACGAATACCCGTCAAAGGATTTTCTTTTCGGCGTTTTACTGGTACAACTCGAATTAAATTTTGAAGAAATGCATCTTGCTCATTTTTAGTTCCAAATTGTCGAAATTTATCTAAAAGTTCATTTTGTTCACTTACTGCCACCTTATTGAAACATTTCATTGTGCAACTGTAAATAACAATATCTGTTTTTAAAATAACGACCTAGAAAAATAACAAAACTCTTTACCTGCAAGGCTCACCTCTCTGTCTTTCGGGAACCAAATTTCCTTTGTAATTTATGTATGCTGTACCTTTTACTCTGGCTTTTTTAATTTTCTCCCTTTGATATTCCACTTGTTTAAGTCCTCTTTTTTTTAACTGGCTGTTCAACACCCTGTTCAAAATCACAAACACTAGACATTTCGCTTTTGTTCTAGCAACAACAAGACCACATGTAACAATAATACAATCTATCCTAACAATGAAATGGAATGGCGCTGTATGCTTGCGAACTAAAACAACCACTTGTCATGTGCGCATGTAGCGGAGAAACAACTCAAGTGTAGTACTTGCGGGGTTTCTGAATTATAGGGGATAATGTGATACCATGTAAACACATTAAATAATCAAGCAACGGCGGGTTTTCTGCATAATATAGATAGAATATATCTTATACTACACAGAACTGTCATAATCACGATTTTGGCCAAAGTGTTACTTATGGGGTTTCTGAAATATGTGATTCAATTGTTGCAGTGTCCCATGGGGGATATGATGTATATTTTGGAGTTGTTTTAGGAACGCTTTGTGAGAAAACAGAATTTAGTTTATTATAAAGTTGTGTGCAAGCTCCATTAACATTATCAAAGCCTGACAGACATGACCAGTCTATATTGCAAAGGTCATCATATAATTTATTGAAGTCTGCTTTTTTAAAATTAAAAGATGGATTATTGTTGCCTGAATGTCTATTGTGACCAGATTTTAAATAAAGCTTAAATCTAGAGGTGGGTGATGAGGGTCTATGGGTACTAGATAGTTTTGTGAAAGATTAACCATTACCTGTGATCTTCTTAGGACTAGATCTAAGAGTCTACCATTCGAGTTTAATACTTTGTTGTACTGGTTGAGGCCCAGGAATTCACAGAAATTAACAAGTGAACCAATAAGTCCGTTGGGTATTACAGAGGTAAGTAGATAACTTACATAACTAGGAATGTTAAAGTCACCTAGTATAATTAGTTTATCTTCATTAAGAAAGTGAATATTTGCTGGTATCATATCAAACAGGGTCTCATAAGTTGCAGCATTAGTGCTGGGCGGAGTATATAGTGCAAGAACAAAAATGGAGTGATGGGATAAACTGAGTTTTACCCCAATTATATCAATTTCAGGAAATACATTGCAGATTTCACTGAGATCTAGCATAACTGCCGAATATGATTTTTTCACAGCTATTAAGACATCCCCCCCCCCGCTCATGTTTGTCAGATCAAAATTACGATATTTCCTAAAGACGCAAAAGTCATTTGGAAAAAGTTCAGAGTCGAACACGCCTGAGTCGAGCCATGTTTCAGTTAAAGCAATTAGGCAAAAGTGACATGACACTGATGCATTGAATAGTTCATGTGTTTTAGTTTTCAATCCGCGAACATTTTGGTAATAGAAATGAAAGGGTTTAGCTGGGATAATTTTAGAGTTTCCAGGGTTCTCAAGCTCACTCGTAGCTAGTTGCTATTTGCTATCAAATAATGTCTTCCTAAGATGAGCAAGTTTTTTTTTGTAGACAGTACATTTTGTGCTATCCCATACAACATGGTTATTATCCTCTATTTTAGCGTTAACACAATTAATATATCCAGGAACAGAGGTTCCCGGGCAGTCTTTAATATTGTGAGCTTTTGAGCATTTTGAACACACTAGAATATTGCTGGAGCACGTCTTCTCATAGTGATTAAAGCCACAACATTTGTAGCAAAGTTTTAGATCTATTGCATCATACGCCGTGCAAACATCATAGTTGACAAAGAGATGACCCTGCTCCATAACTTTACAGTAAGTTTCCGCTTCGACATCCAGTAGTGCTTGATATACTGTATTGTTCTTCTTGGTAGGCCATATTTTTCAAACTTTGTAGTTGCTACTGTCTGAGAACATATCATTCTGATGAATAATAAATTTGACTATCTGAGCCGCGGTGTATTCTTCTATCATTCCCACGATTTTTAACCTATAGCTGCCTCTGCTAGCATCCTTGACATTGTAATCAGTTGATAATTTTACTTTAGCCACTTCCTTAAGTTTATCTGCACCGCTGGAGCTGTTGCATCCAATTAATATGCCTCCGTTACTTCAATTTTTCACTTTAGAGACGTGGATGTTTAGATCTATCGGGTTAAGGTTGTTCATTATGTCAGACTTTGTTTGAGCATTAGGTTGCTCAGAGTTCTTTGGCTTTATGCTTACCATAGATTTATTATTGACAACTTGGGAATAAAGAGGAGCTGGTTCTTTTAACTTTGCAGGCATAGATATATTGGACAATTTTTCATCGGCGATCTTGAGAATTTCCTTCCTCGTATCCTCGAATAACTTTTCGATATTGCTCATGGCATCCTTTAATTTTGATTCGATATTTTTTTTACGATATTCTCAGTCAGATTTCTTATTATCGCAATTTTCGCAGTACCACTAAAATCCTGGGACACCTGGGGTTTTCATAAGCTTTACAACATCGGTGGGTATTTCGGTGCAGGTTGCATGATACGATTTACTACAGAAACCAGAGCAAGACATAGCCGGTGTTTTACGCCGGTCAATCACTATCTCACATTTTCCACAAATAAGAGACATTTCTTAGAATATGTACAGCTGTAGTAAATAATTGTTACTCGGAACTAAGCATGTACACTTCGGTGAAAGGTTCCTTATCACCAACGCCTAGCGTATGATTTTTTACACATACTAGAAAAAATTTAAAAAACATTTTTCTTTCAATATTTGAGTATAAATGGCTAAAATGGACTAATATTAACAAAACTTCATGAGACAGTTATATTTTGTACTTTAATACTAGTATCAGTCCTTAAGGGGTTAGTCTAGCGTTACAATAACAGCATTAAAAAGTAAATTTTGTGTCCTTGAAAAATCTTCTACAGGTTGAAATTGTCGGAACCAGGACAATAGGTTAAAATAAAAACGCTACCTTGCCTACGTTTCGTTTAATATGCTTAAACTTCTTCAGGGCTCAATAGCCAAATATGTAAAGTTCCACAACAGAAAAACTTTTTTAAAAACCAAGTCTGTAGGCATAACAATTATAATACCAATCGATTTAAAAGTCAATAATATATACATATATGTAGACATTCGACACACAACAGATTAAAATTTATCAGTGTTCTTGGCCAAGGACCGAAATCAAAAAAAATTTTTTTTGATTTCGGTCCTGGAGCTGTGAAATATAAGTTACAATCAAAACTAATCTCCACGCCAATTCCTCCAACGATAACTTATTTCCTGTTCATATTCTCTTCCTCGTTCCCTTTCTGTGTGGCTTTCTTTTTCCCAATATCTTTCTTTATTCATTTGACGTTCCGCTTCTCGTTTTTGTTGTCTTAATCTCTCGCTTTGTCGACGCTCCGCCTCCATTTCGCGTTCCCGTTCTCTTCTTCTTTCAAGAGAACGCTCCCGCCTATCTTCTTCCATTTTCTGTCTTTCCCGTTCCTTCTCCCTCTCCTTCGCACGGCTGCGGAAAAGCCATTCCTCATCCTATTAAAAATGACAGAAATAGGTTCTGTATTCGACTAGGTGTCTTTATGAGTTTTCTGATTAGAGAGGTAGGTAATAAAAAAAATAATGATATGACATTATGAAAAGATAAAATACCTATAAATTTTATGAATTGAAAAAGTGATCTTATAGTACGGGCACCGTACGCAATTTATATATAAAAAAATTAAAAATCTGCGATAGCTACGAAATTATCCCCCCCCGTTTTCGAGGGTGCTAAACTCGAGGCACCCTTCGTCTTGCCCGTAATGAAGGGGAACCACCCCTAATTGGCCAAACAACCCTTTTTGAGAACAAACGTTTCAGGGGAGAGTGTAACGGTTTTTTTTTGAATATTTATAGTAGATAGAGGGTGGGTAGGATAGGAGGTAGCCAGTTTAGCCAGGAGCCACCTCCTGGGAGGGTGAAACTTTTTCTTTTGCTTTTTTCTGCTTGGACCTAGAATTTCGAAAAAAGGGTTTTTATATGTTAATTTTGGTAACCTCCCCCCTTCCACCCTCCCCGCTAAAGGGTTGTTATCGAGTCTGCCGAGCCCAGGAAGCGAGGTAATTTCGTAGCTATCGCAGATTTTTTATGCCTTTCCGTACGGAGCCCGTACTAGTAGCAAGTTCTCGTGTTATCGATTTCTCTCCACATAATTTGCCTAAATAAGTTGATATTGATATCAAACAATGATTTTAATGCGGTGTCGCAGGCAAACACTTCAAATATTAATATAATCTTGTGCTATTACATACAGGGTGTAACTTTAAATGTGGGACAAATTTATGAGATATGGGTTTTTTATATAAGACTTTTCAATTTGAGCCTTCTTTACGGATTTATTAGCATATGAGACAAAAAGTTTCTTTAATTTATGTTTCTCAAAAAATAGCTTGGCCTAAAAATTTGGAGATTTGATGTGTGTTTTCCTAATAAAAACACATTGGAAATTGTTATTCACACTGGGAAAATACAACTAGCGCCATCTGTTGGGTGAGGTTGTCATTGTAAAGTGTGAAAGTTAATAGCGTGCGCGCCATCTGTCAGTCGAGGACGTAACTAATAATAATAATTTCTGTAATATGGCAGTAGAAGGTAGTTGTCTGTAGGCTATATTAGATGGTAATGACTGTTTTCGGTAGATGGAAAAGGGGAATCGAGAAGAGCTCGATGGGATTTTTTTGGGTGCGGTCGGGGGACCTACTCAGCAAGAAAAAAAAACAATAAGTGCGGAGGACGAAAAAAGTAGAGGCGTTATTTCGAAGTTTTAAGTTGAAAAAAAAGTTGGGAAGAAATAGTTAAGTGTTTAGTTTTATAGTGTTAATTAACAGGTAATCATTCTTTATGTATAGTGTGTATTAATTTCTCTATGTAACATCATGATTATGTTATTTAAAGTTGAATATATAAATAATCCTTTGTCTGAACGATACGCCATAGCCTCATGTACACAAATTTAAAAGTTCTTACAATGTTTATTCAATGTTTCACTTGTTCAACAATAATTTTATCATTCATTGAATGTAAATTTGTTAGATTGTCGTGACTACCTTTAATATTTTGGTGTCTGCCTTTTGTTCTACATAACTTCATAAAAGTAGTCTCGGTATTGAAGTAAATATTATTAAATATTAGTTGTGCCTACTTAATGTCAGTCGAGTGATAGAGCCTTGTTGATTAAACTAATATTTTCTCCCGTGAAGGATTGAATCTATTTAAAAAAAAAACATAAACAAAATAAGCAATAAATTTATATGTATAAAAAAAAACACACATACAGATCTTTCCGACCTTCAACTCATAGCTGGGATGCCTCCTGTATAGGACCCCAGTACCTTTGCCAAACTAACACAAAAACTCTTCAGTTTTGTTTGAAAAACGATGTATGTTGTTTGTATGAGGTGACACGTAGTAGGAACATATATATTTAATTTAAGTTTTTGTTGTTACAATCAAAATGTTAGATTTTTATCATTTCTGCGTTAAGTTGGTTGCATACAATATTTTGGGTAGTCGAGAGCAAAGATCGTGGGTTTCTCTGCCATGCTCTTTCCCCACAGGAGCTCTAGGTGAGCCTGGCACTCTCAATTTCATTGATATTTTTATTTCTTTTAACTGTCATATCTTTATTGTGTAATGGAGCCGCAAGTATGAATATAATAAAGTTAGGTGTATTTACGATATGTCTTTTATTGAATAAAAACATCCCCTACTTAAAACGTTAGTAGCCACTGCTATCGTTCCTTTCTTTACATGTAGAGGTCTCTACTCACACAGCTTGGGTTCCGCTAAATTTAAAATTTGAAAAGGCCGTGTATGTTATACTACAACACTTTTCGCTCATAAGTGGTTAAAATGAACAAGCCCTACTGTATTTTTTAATAAAACTTTTGCAAATTCCATTTTTAAAAAAACAAAAATATGCACTAGAAAATTTGATTCATTTACAAACTTTGCTTATTATTTTTTTTTTGTAAACTTTTTTTGGGGAAAAAATAAAATACATAGAGCTGTGTACAGAACTTACTTAATTTGTAGAAAAAATTTGATAAGTGATTATATAATCTGGCTCCGTGGTCTAGAGGTAATGTACTTGCCTCAGAACTTCGGGGTCCCGGGTTCGATTCCCGGTCGAGGAACTGGGATTTTTCTGTGAGAGAGATTAATCGTAATGTACTCAGATATTGGGTGTGTGTCCATTGTCTCTAAATGTGTAGCCTTCTCCCACACAAGGTTATTCCAGACCTTCAGGGATAAAGGGGGTTGTAATTTCATGTGGTGTTATTATTATTTTTTTTTTTTTTTTTTTTTTTTTCGGTTTCCCGATGCCGGTCAGTCCTCCCGTGGCCTCCGACGCCTCACGGGAGTCGCGCCGGCGCATCAACTACAGCCACTCCCCACATCCCGCAGGGTTAGTGACTGTAAATACCAGAATCGTGTGCCCTAAGCAGACGGAGAGAACCCAGAATGACCGCCTTCTGCATTTGACCTGCCAGCCACTCAGCTGGTTTTCGGCAGGCCGGTATGATCTTCAGTTCCGAGAGCAGCGTAGGCTTTATCCCTCCGAGTACACCGATAATAAGGACGACCATTTTGACCGAGTAGCCTGGGTACAGCACTTGGAGCTCGTACCGGAGATCGCGATATTTGGTCCGTTTCTCCTCCTCCTTCAAGGTGATGTTTTTCTCCGCAGGTGCCGAGAACTCGATAACATACATCACCTTGAGTTGATGGTCGAGGAGGACTATGTCAGGCTTGTTGGCTTGGATTAGCCTGACAGTCGGGAACGAGTAGTTCCAGTAAATCCGACATTTCTCGTTCTCGACAACGGACTCAATATCTCCGGGGACGTAAGGCAGCACTGGTGTCTGGTCTACCCCGTACGAGTGCCTTAGATGGTAGTATAGCACTCGTAAAGCCGCGTTATGTCGGTGGATGTAGGCCGAAATCGCATATATGGGGCATGCAGAAAGTAAGTGCATGAGCGATTCCGGCGCCTGATGGCAGGTCCTGCAGTTGATATCAGGAACCTCTACACGCCACACGCGGCTACGGTAGACCAAGGTGTTGATAACACCATCTTGGCAGGCCATAATGAATCCCTCGGTCTCCGACTTAAGCCCTGCTGACCTTAGAAAGGCGAAGGTCAGCCTGGTCGATAAACCCAGTGTTTCGATGTTCTTATAGAAGACACCATGCTGGGGTTTATCGACGTGCTGCCGAAACAGATTTTCCTGTTCGGCAGCTCTTATTCGGGCTTTCAGACGATTTGGCTGAAGTTCGGTGACTGACTCAACATCAGCACCTCGCCGGCCTCCTCGCCTGATGTCAAATGCGAGACCGAGTTCATCTGCGGCTCTTTTTGCTGCCTTGAATAATCCTGCTCCCACTCCTACAGTTTCGTGATGTTTTACGAACCGCAAGAGGGGATCTGAGCTCCTGAGTATGTTACATGCCATACTCAGTACTACTCTACCATGCGTACACTCCAGGCTCAAGAGTCCTCGGCCCCCCCGTTGACGTGGGAGGTACACACGAGGAACGGACGATCTAGGATGAATACTTCTGTGAATATTCATCATCTTGCGGGTATCTCTGTCTAATTGACGCAGCTCATCTACTCCTCCACTTTACTACTCCGAAGGAGTAGAGCAGAATCGGAACGGCAAGCATATTAGTTGCAGTCACCTTGTTCTTCCCCGAAAGTTTGGAAGACCAAATCTTTCGGAGGCGGTGTCTGTACTTGCCGCGGAGAGATTCCTTTATTTGTGTTACATCCTGGATGTGCCTTTGTTGCACACCCAGGTATGTATAGGTCTCTCCGGCATCCAGATGTCTTAGGATGCTTCCGTCTGCGAGCTGCGCATCTTCAGGGTATTCCCCGCATCGTCCTCTCTTGAGGTGGACGACTGCACATTTGTCCAACCCGAACTCCATACCAATTGCCCGCGTATATTCTTCGACCACCCTAAGAGCGTTTTGTAGTTCGCGCTCTCCGGAGGCATAAAGTTTAAGGTCATCCATATAAAATAGATGGGTGACCTTATGCCTCCGGTCGCTGGGTGGCCCACATTGATATCCGCGGGGTTTGGCGGAGCCCAACAGACAACGGCAGCAGTGAGATGCAGAAGAGGAGAGAACTCAGGAGTCACCCTGGAAAAACTCCTCTTCCTAAATGCCACCTGCCCTGTCGTGACCCGCTGTGCACCTGATGTTATGGTGAAGCGGGTCTTCCAGAGCGGCAGCAGCTGTTCTATGCATCTCACTAGTGGTGCTGGTACCGCAAGACATTCGAGCAAGTACAACAATAGCTCATGCGATGTTGTATCAAATGCCTTGCGGTAATCAATCCAGGCCATCGATAGATTCCGCTTGTATTGCACAGAGTCCTGTGTAATACAGCGGTCTATCAGCAGGCTGTCCTTGCAACCTGCCATGCCCTTCTTGGCACCACGCTGTTCATGTATCTGCTGGAAGACCGGATCAACAGACCTCAGTGTCCTAGCATACAAGATATGTGTAAATATCTTGTAGCAGGAGTTGAGGCAAGTGATCGGCCTATAATTCCTCGGGTCGGAAAGATCCCCCTTTTGGGGATTAGCACAGTACGTCCCTCGACGAACCAGTCCGGAATCTGCTGCCCCTCGTTCAACCATGAGTTGAAAACTCGCGCCAGACGGCGGTGAGTGGAAGGAAATTTCTTCCACCACCAGTTGTTAATGCCGTCTGGGCCCGGGGCAGCGAAGTTCTTGGTACCAACAAGTGCTTGTTGGACTTCCTCCGTACTGATTGCCGGGCACACTTCTTCTGGCTCTTCAAGATGTCTGTGACACAGAGCCTCGAAGTGTGCAATTGATGGAGTGTCGCTATTGAATGGACGCGGCGTTTCGTAGATTCCCTTCCAGAAGGTTTCGACATCTTCTACAGTCGGCGGATTCTCGACAACACGCTGTGGCTCTTGAAAGAGGCGGGAAGGATTCGTACGGAACAAATTGTTTTGTTCCATACTCTTCACCCGCCTCTTCAATGTTTTCTTTATCGCCATGAGCGCTCGGATCCTATCTAGACAGTGCTGCTTGATGGTAAGCATCACTGTCAGATTTAGAGTATGGTGTTGACGTCTTAATCCGGCAGCTATGCGCCGGATCCTGGGAGTAAAAACTCTACCAGTCGTCTTATATTCCACCACACTCTGGATCCGAGAAGCGTGTTGTCTGGCCGACTGTATCTTGCCTTCGATTTTTTGTACACGTCGCTTGGCTTTCTCGACCCCGTGATTGGTTGACCTCTCACGGGGGACGAGTTGCTTCGCGGCGCTGTACACGGCACAGTTGATTTGCCAGATGTCTACATCTTCCGGAATTTCCTCATCGATGACCGCGTCCATTCTAGCCAGGTCTTGTGGCTTTAGGTTAGCCCTGGTGTTAAGGCTAACCCTCGTCCTTAAGTCTACACCGGTGAACCCTAAAGGATGTTCCCCATCAGCTGGTAATTGCCGCGGTGGGACTGCGGCTGGCAGTTCTTCTTGCTGACGGGGTGCCCTTACGTAACCTGTCCTGAGCAGAAAGGATACTTGATCTCTCAGATGTTGTTGAGAGAAGGCGCGATGCTCTGGATGCATTTCGCACCAAAGTGCATGCAATCGCGCCATGTATCCCCCTTCGCTCAGGTTCGCTACTCTCGCGGCAGGTCAGCAAGTCATCCCGAAGTTCCCTCGTCCACTTAAAGCGTCCTTGTCCGTTGCGGTTGTTATCATTGAGACGTTCCGGTGAGGCCCCTCCCACTTGTCTCTGACCCCCATCCGATTGGGGTCGGTCGTGAGGGGCCCTTCTTCTTAGGTTATAAGGAACCAGAAGGGAAAGGGGTACTAGGTGGTTAGCCTTCGTACCCCCGGCCGGCATTTGTCAGACAGAGTTGCCTCTGCCTGTCCAGGGTGCACCAGCGTGCACATTATTATTATTATTATTATTATTATTATTATTATTATTATTAAAATAAAAAAGCCTTTGCTTTATTTTTCTAATTTCTCTTTAATTTTAATTAGTAAGTCAAAAAAATTAATACTAGTTGTTTTCACTGAAAGGAATGTTGAAATTCAGCCTACTTAGCGAGCCAATTTTATCTACAAATTATGCTACTAACAGCGTACTTTAAGTTCACGAATGAAGCTGAAGAAAGAAAAATGTTCAATTAATCAATGCATATACTGCATATTTTTCTGAAATGATATGTATAAAAGTTCTATTAAAAAATGGGTGCTGAATAAAATTGCATTGCCAAGTAATCCACATTACAGCATTCTAGATTATCTAATTTAAATACGTTTTAATTTTTAGACTGTTACCTAATTTAAATTAACAAGAAATTCAAAAAGTAAAGCAAGCATGTTTTCTATTTTATATTAAATCACCATTTTTCGTATAAAGAATTTTCGGTAATTCTTCAGTTTAGGCACTTTACGATTTTTATGTTTTTTTTTATAGCGACGCATTTAAGACAGTTATATGAGGCATTTGTGAGTAATAAAATGATGCGCAAATGAACAGTAATCCAACAAACTAACGGGAAGGTGGAGTGAATAGGGGTGCTGGGTGAGTTAAAAATGCGCAAAAAACTAGAATGAAAATTCGACGATTTGTGCTCTATTTGTAGGGCAAGGAAAACACAGTGAATGAAATCCGTTTTTTTTCTACGACCGAAACGCGAAATGTTTCTACAAAAAAAACCCACAGAACAGCTGCTGGCATCATGCGACCAATGGTTTCCGAAAGAGACGGTAGGGCGATTGTCGTGAACGCGTTTAGCATTGTGACATTCCCAAATGAAACCATAGATGAAAAGTTTTTAATTAGTAATTTTTATAATCATTTGCGCAGCATATAATAGTGCAGAGTGTGTTCCTGGCATTATGGGGAGTATGTCAGTATGTTTCTTTTGTCGCTACGCGAAAAGTGCCTAAACTGAAGAATGACCGATTTTCTTCTGGAAAACTACTAAGTCAACGAAGAATTTTAAACAGACAAAAAAAGTTTCCGAATTAACCGACCTATCTAATGCATAAATTTGTTATTCAAACGAGTTAAGTTATGCAAAAGTTTTATTATAAAATACAGTGGTACTGGTTCATTTCAACCCTTTATGGGCGAAAAGTGTCATTTATAATTTCCTCCTGAAATAGGTATGTGTTTCCATTAGAAAAAAACACCAAATTTCAAATTTCTAAGCCAAGCCTAGAGACAATCCTTTAAGAATAATAAATTAAAGTAAATTTTTCGCTCGCCCTATACAAACTACTAATAATGTAATGTAGATTTAAATCGAGAAATGTTATATGGAACGCTCTTAAAATCACTCGTAGAAGTCACCCTGTAAATGTCCCACCCGTAAATTTACACCCTGTATATATTTTTTAGAAACTGGAAACGTAAAATTGAAGACAAAATGTATGAGCTGAGGTAACAGGACTCATATTAATCATTTGGTAATTTTTTAGAACACCCACTTTTCGATTTTTTCCCGTTTTTTTTTTTTGTTACGTTATTTAGACATATAAATGAGTCATTTGTGGCTAATTTTACAATGCGCAAATTTCGACGATAAAAGGGTGAAATGTTGTTAACTTTCAATTGTAACAGTGACGTCAGGCCAGGCGGCACGCCATTTTTAGTTTTTTTTCCAAATCTAAATGACGTATCAACAGAAAAATCCAGACAAATCTAGAAGCGGGTGTTCTAAAAAATTATCAAACATTTTTATATAAAGCCGTTATATAAAAGTCGTTAAAAATTATTATTAAAACAGCGTAAAGATACTACTTGCCATATTGTTATTCTAACACCTTGTACAGTCCATTTAGAAACTGATACTGGATACAGAAGTTGATAATATAAATGTTGAGGTTGGGGGATCATTATTTGTAAATTTTTTTGGACCAAGGAAAATTGCCGAGGTTTACAATAACCGAAAACATATTCTGCATTAGTATGAATAGAGCTTATCGTTTTAAAATAAACACTGAGCTATGCATATTTAAAAAACCGCTGCCTAAGGAATCAATAATTCCACATCCAGATTTGCCATCCAAGTCTCTTTAAACGAAAGCATCTTGATATTATACAGGGTGTTTACGAACTTGGGAATATATTTTTAATGGGAGGTAGTACTTGGTAAAAGAAGTCGATTGCTAAAAATTTACCTTGGTAAAAGGTGCTCAGAAGTGGCAGAAAAAAATATTTTAAATAATACACCAAATTGTTTGAGAACCGCTGACGAAGCTAGCCGTGTGCGAAAGTTATGGCAGTGTTGGCAAATGAAGACCTTGCATCAATAAGGAGGTATGTGTGATTTTTTAAATGTTACAGGAGACAATAAAATATAAATAACTCTTTTATTAGTAAAGTGAATTTCATAAACTTTTGTTAGAGTATTAAACTAATGTAATGAATTATTTTTGGATAACATAGACCTAAAAAAAAGTTTTCTGATTAATGTATATATTTATTAAAAAATCACAGATACCCCTTTTTGCTCCTAACGATCTAAAAAAAAACATAATAATATATTTAGAAATTTTATTTTCATCAAGATCAGATAAACCATTGAAAAAACTTTTCATAAATGCCTTAAAAACAAAGATAAAATCAATCTGAACCAGAGAATTCGCTGTCATCTGTGACATCAGTTTCTGGATCAGCTGTTGTTTGAACTACTTGATCCGACACCAGAGAAGTATAATAAGCAATGTCTGCTTTAGGGACGTACTTTTCGGCAAGATGCATAACATTATCATATTTTAACTTTTTCAGAGCTAGAGGATGAGTATATAATATGTTTTTTACTATGTCAGGACACTCCTCGGGACACTTCTGAATAATAAAATCATAAAAAAGTCCAAAGTTGCTTGTTGAACTGCATCTTATTTGCATTTTGTGTTCATTAGAATATTCAAAGATCTTATATTGTGAAATTTTAAACTTTTCCCTTTCTCTATTGGAGATAGTCTTTTTGAAAAAATATGCTAAGTGCGTCGGTAAAATTAAAAATCATATCTTGCGTGACAGGAATCACAATAAAGTTTTTTGGGCTACTATTTTTATAATGCCTAATATAATCTGAAGGTAGAAATATCCTCTCAATTTTACGAACGTGCTTTTCAACTACCCCAAAACACCTATCACAGGGTAGGAAACTGTGCCCAGGTTCAGGATATCTATGTATGATTTTCTCAAAGCGACCTTTTCTTACCAGAGTATACAAATATTGGACTAAGCTATTATTTTTATTTTGGGCACTGCAATTATCTGAAAATAAGTATAGAGTCCTTACATTCTTGTCTATAAAATTTTCAAAATAGTGGTCCAAAAAAGCTTATAGTCTCGTTAGGAGTTTTTTTACCCGTTACTTCATCGTACATATAAAAATGAGCCTTACTGTGTTTTGCTGAATGTATACAAAAGTTATACATCCATAACTGTCTTAAATAAAAAACGTCACCTGCAGGTACCTTTGGCAAAGGAGCATTCTGCTCATGATCAAAACAAAGAGCGTCAACAAGTGGATTTTCTTGAGCCAATTTTGTTTTACTTTTCAGTTCATCAAAGAAAACTTTCGCTTTCGATTGGTGAAGATTTTTTTCTGTTTCTAATTTTGTAATTTGATCTTGTGAAAGATGTTCCTTTCCCTTTAACTGAGTATCGATTCTGTCACACACCTGGCATGTATCAGATCTCGGATTGCCAAAACTAATATTAAAGTTAGCTTTGAAGTAACGAAAATAAAAATCGTATGAAACTTTAGGTTTATGGACACTTTTTTCATCGGTAAACCAATATTTATATACATCTGGCTCGTATTTTTCTAAATAGAGCTCGTGCATTTTCTTTATATTAAGCTCAGGAGATAAGTAATATTTTTTTATATTTCGAGATCGGCTATAATGAGAGGTTCTGCGCGGAAAGCTCTTAATATGGTTATTAACTTGCATCACTATTTCAGGTGGAATGCTGTTGGGCCTGTTGTGATGTTTACCCCTCATATCAGGAGGTGCAGTCGTTGCATTATTTACAGCAATATGTGAAGAAAGCCGCTCGATCCTTTTAGCTGAAACACCATGCATAGCACAGAACCCTTTCTTGCAAACTCTCTGTTGGAAAGTACCCAATCGAATCTTAAAATTAGGAACATGTTAGTTTTTAGATAGAAAGTACAATCAAAATATTCTTACCGTATATACAGATGAACTCTTTTTACGTCTACCCGCGCTTCTATTGAGATTGATTGGCTTTCGTTTGATTAAACCAGTTAGATAAATATCTTGTTTCATCTTATCACCCATTTTATTAAAGTTTAGGATTATTAATGCACGTCTTTCTTCAGAAACCTTTTCAAAGCACTTGTATTTGCAATGGCAATTATTTCCCGTTGTCCGTGGCCGATTAGTTTTATTTCTTGAACTGGTGTGCCTTTTTCCTTCTGCTAGTAGTCGCTTCCTTACATTTCTCTTCCAACTCTTTTCGTTTTTTGTTTTCCTTTTTTTCACAACTGGGGCGCCAGGGTTATCATTGTCCTCGTTCTCACTGAGAGATGGTTCATAATTGTCACTAGATCCATCACTAAATGGCTCTGTTTCACTTTCTGAATCACTTAAATCACTCATCTTCAAACAGACGGTTTTTACATCTGACAGTTGAAAATTTTAGGTTAGGTTATATTTGATGCTGTTTACAATCAATATGCCTCAGATATTTGGAGCAACATGAATGTATCTGCTACACATACATCCTTGTTGCGCTAAATAGTGTAGGAGGTATATGTAAATTCATGCATCCAATGAAAACTATGGACGATAGAATCTCCTTTGTTGCACCAACCGATAGAGAGATTTTTTTTGGATAGGGTAACGCACATAACTCATTTTGGTCAAAAAATGCAGATACCTCCTTGTTGCTGCAGGGTCTTCAAATTGTAATTTCAATGTCCATTACTTAGCGACACTTCTTTTCTTTTTCCAATAGCATTAGATAAATAGGGTCTAACTGTGCTACCGGCCAAAACGTACTCATTTTTTAAAATTAAACATTTTACTCGAAAATTAAACATCTTGTAACAGCCAGAAAAGTAAAACATAGTAATCTATGGATTGATTGAATTGTTTTAATGAATCCAACTACAGCTTAAAACATTTTTTCTCACTATTGATTGATTTACATTTTTTCAGATCATTAAATTTGTTATTTTTCACAGTATCTGTGTTTTTATGGAAATACTCGTGCAAATACGAAATGGGGAATTCAAAATATTTACATCTTTGTGAGTATTGTACAATTTAAAAATGGAAATATACCCAATCTATTGTAATAAATTATAGTGAATAAATCCCTGATATTGAGAGTGATGAAAACTGATAATTGAACTTATTAATCTTACCTTTACAACAAGCTCTTTTGCGGAAAATTCCTTAAAGCACTCCCTTCACTCAACCATTAACACACACAATTCTTTCTTTGTATAGACACTACACTCAAAAACCAAATAAATAACAATATTTCCATGTGTAATATTTGGAAATTCATCATTATTTGTAGTGGTCTTCTTTTTGAAGGTATAAAAGAAATTTTTCCATATCACGAGGCAATTCCGTAAAATACAAACTCGTCTCAATTTTGAGTACACAAAATAACGAAATAAAACAATAAGAACTGTTTTAAATGTTAAATAACCATTAATATTAGTTTTTCAAACATCATAATACACTTAAAATAACACGTTCTGTTTACTAGACCGCATTTGTGCTATTCGATTACAGCTGATGGGAGTCGAAAGTACCCTCCGTTTCCAATTCGATGCATGTTCAGTTCAAAATTACACGAACACACAGACAAACATTTTATTTTTAGTTTATGCACAAACAAAAGCAATACGTTTAAGTACTTTGTGTGGTACATTTTTCACGCAACTTTAAAAATTACAAAATGACAAAACAGATAAGACTCTGAGTTCACAGACACATAAAGGTCAGCACTGCAAACTGCAAACTTGTAAATATACCTAAATTACAAACGATTGCCAACTATAGCATCATTCATAAATTATTATGATTTTTGCAATAAACGAGTATAGTTAGCTCACTTTAACGTACCTTGTTTGTGCTAATGCTATCTTTATTTATTACACTTCATTGCAAAAAGTAAATAGGTGCGTTCTTTCTAACAGATTTCAGTTAATCTAAGTAGTTTTACGCATACGGAGGCTACACCAAATGAAATTATCTTCGACTATGTTTTACGGTCGAAGGAAATTATCCTTTTTTATTTTTGCAGCGTAACCGTAAAACTTCATAGATTAACTGAGATCCCAGTTAGAGCGAAATACTCGTTTATTGCAAAAATCATAATAGTTTACGAATAATACTATAGTTGGCGATCATTGTTTGTAATTTAGGGAATTATAAGTTTGCAGCGCTTGTTATAACAAAGAAAATATTTTACCTAACCTCGATCCGTTTTGTGTATTGATATCATTGCTTTTCCTCGTTGTTTTATGTATTTTTGTGTTTCGTTTAGTGGGATTGTGTTATTGTGTTAATTACAATTACGTTATATTAAACAAAAGTGGCCAAGGAACTTTACGTGACAACGTAGTAAAGAAGGTAAGTTTTAAGATAATTGTTGATTATATTTTTTAATTGTAAAATATGGTCTAGTATTTTAAGGATTTCAACACTAGTGTGACAATAAGTCACTGAATTTTTTTGACGAGGTATTAGGTGATTTCACTATACCTTTTATGTTTTTGCTTTTCTTGCATTCTGTTTCTACACAGTAAACCTATTTCTAATTAAAGTAAGAAGTGCTGTATGTTGTATAAATCAAGCTTAATGAACAAAAATGTGTTTTTTTCCTATGAGCTGTTAGAAAGTGAAGCACATATTCAGTTCTAAAGAAAATTTTCTATTAATGATATTTTAGGTTAACCGAAAAAAATCTAGTTTTAAAGGGAAACGAGGTGGCTCAAGTGATGCTGTCGAATGTCTTTCTCTTCTTTAAAACCAAATTCCCACATTTCAGCACTATTGAAATAAGCATAATTGAGATAAAGTTACTGTAACTATGCAAATTTGGAATTAGGACATATTATAGTTGGTATAATTTTTTGGGAATAAAAAGCAAGGAATAAATTACTAAAAAAAATTTTTCTGCTATGTACATACTAGACATTTTTCGTGGCATGATTTATTTTTGATGCTACATCTTTTTTATTTCCCGCATACAGTAGCAATAAATAAATAGTTATCCAAAATATTGTAAAGTTAGCTATAATTTAATTATTATATTTTTAACCTAGATTACAACAGAGTGTACGTGATATAAAATTATTGTTTCAAAGGACCAATAGCATAGGATGAAAATTATCAATTTCTTTAACCTGACAAGACTCCAAATACTGTTATCTTAATTTTGTAAATACTATACCTTGTGCTCTTAAAACTTCCATTGTCGTGATTGAATAGAGCACAGCTATGGATAGAAAACTTCCCTCTCTCGATTGTAATGGTTTCCCAGACTCTTGAGTTTCGGATCCATGTAGTCTTCGTTCATAAATGTTCTGAACATATGAATAGTGTATTTATGATGTCTGTACTTGAAAAACCTCATATACATATTTGTATCCACACATTTTGGCTCTCGTCACTGGAAAACCTATACGATTTAATTCTTCTATTAAATACTTATACTTAATGTTGATTGTTGGATTTAGCTGACAATGCTTGAACAAAATAAAAATAAAACAATTTCTAACCTGTGAAATGTCACGTGAAATTGTGCCAGACATGAGTTTATTTTCAGTTTTTACATAAGACACAAATTCAATTGTACACACAGGTCGCATTCGTCTTTCTTTGGCGAAAATATGGAGAGGTTCATTTCATCAAAAATGTACATAAAAAGAGTTAGACTTACAGGCTCCATCTGCTTTTCCTTGCACCAGTCCTCTTTGTAAAAATTATACAGTTCGGTTTTAGTTTTGAATCGGGGCTCTAAGTATAATTTTGTAGTAGACTTATGGCAATAATGTGATTCTAATTTTGGCAGGCAATTGAAAAAATCTCTCACTCCCAATCTGTTCTCCGCACTTTTTAAATGTATCGTGTCATCGATTTTAACTTTGTTACTATCTTCTCTTCTGTATCTCCTCTATCGTCCGTTCCCCACTTTACAATTGTTCTCTCTGACATGCCCAGTGTGTTAGAAAACATGGATTGGCATGTCCTAAATCTTTCATGTTGTTTATCCAAGAAGTACTGAAGTGAATAGGCTCTCCTACTGTCAGTTTCATTCTTTCTATGTCTGGCTCGTTTAGTATTTTTCTTAATAATCCTGCTGCTAACATATATTTTCCTTTCGTTTCAAGTTAATTTCCAAAAACGTTTAAAAATGCCCAATCTCACTTCTTCACTAAGTTTGACACATTGAATGTTCTTGCTTTTGTCCCCGTTACACGAACATCTTTGTTTCAGTTGCCTTTTTATCTTTTTGAACGACAAATTTGTTTTCGTTCCTTCCTAAATACGTTATTCCTTGTTCCCTTCTTTTTTTATTCTTATTATACTTCCATGTTTTAGAGTCGCGTAATCTACTGTATTATCTTCTTCCATTAAAGCAGCATCTTCACCAGTGACATGTTCTGCATCTGGAGTATCCTGGTCAGTATCGCTGCCTTTAGTACCAACCCATTTTTCATCTGATGTCTCTTGATTATTATCGCTTTGTTCACTGTCCTCTTCCCCGTTATTTAATCTATCCTGATGATCTACACTAGTATTTTCTACACGCTTATTTTCTTGCGCACAGGGTATTGTCAGAACTTTTTCTGATGGGTGTACTTCTACAGTAGTAATAGTGTTGAACTTCCGATTACTTTCAACAACATCGGATTGTTCATTATTTGTCTTAAAATTGAAGTCTTCTTTATTTTCAAATATTTCGCATTCCAGAATAATGTCCTCTAAGTTAGAGTTATTGTCTACTTTTAAAACATCTTCCTCCATAATATTATCAACATCTTTTATTGGAAAAAAGATCATAATTGTTATTTTCGTTGGGCTGAAAATAATCGTCTAGTGTGATGTCTTTGCAAATTTCCTTCCCTTCCATTTAAAAAATTTTTGGGTTTTGACACATTTAGCATTTAAATTGTGAATAGATAAAGATAACTCATAATCTTCACAATTTTTATCGGCTTTGGAATTGTCGCCATGAAAATTTAAAGGCGCTGATGTTTCCCTGCCAAAGAAATTAGAATTCAAAGAAATGTCACTTAGTGTTCTAATATTTTGTTTTACTTTGCTAGGATAAGAAATGGTGGTATTTTCTTTTTCAGCGTCATGGTTTAATTTACTTGGGTTATTGATGGCACTAAGTATCTTAAAGCCTCTAGAGTTACGATTCATTCTGAAAAAAAAAGAAAATTCTAGCGTTTTCCCAGAATTATCCAACAACTGTTGATCCAAAGGTTTGAGAAATAATTTCTTACTGGTTTTCTCAAATCCCTCTCAAATTTGTGAGGGCTTTGGTTTTCCCATAAACATAATAAATTGGCAATTTTATAAAGTATTTAGAAACTGGAGAGTTTTCTTAGTGAATGTGGAAAAAATGAATCGTTATTTTGATTTCATTAAAATAAATACTTTGTGAGACAATGTTGCTACTTGTATAAATGTTTAAACATAGAAAACTCCAACACATCGAATAATGTACGGCAAGTTCGTTTTAAAATACTTTCTTTTTATAGTAGAGATTATTTAAAAAGTTCTCGACCGCAATAAAACGTACAGCAAAGAAAGCGACAGGGTATTCTCCGTTTTCATGCAAATCAAAAGCAACGAGAACATCCAGAAGTAATCTAGAATTACCAACAAATATATATAAAAGAATTTATTACGAGTGGGTGAAACTCGTTCACCGAACACAATCAAAAAGAAATATAACTTGCCACACTCCAGCGAAGGCTGACCTGGGATGGAAATGGTGGCGTGAGTTCTGAAGTTAACGTTTTCTCGTCTGGTCTGGACACCTAGTTTCTTAATACATAGTCTACCGATGAAATGAATCGTTGCTCAAAATTGTGGAGCGCATAACACGTTGCAGTTACAGATGAATTCTGGTCATCCAAATAAAACATCCACGGAATTAATCCTCTGGATCCAAGAATCATGACTTTTTAACTTGCCATCTTGCAAATATTAATATCCAAATGAAATTGGAAGAATGTAAAATATAAATTCACAAAAGAGTCCTACTATTATGCAATTTATGAAATTGCTTAGATAACAGCTTATGTAATTATGCAAGATAATTATGAATTTGTAGATGAATGATGAATTTGTAAGTTAATGATGTGTTTGATGTTAATGCTGAATTTTTGTTTGTTAATGATGAGTTGTAAAGTTCCTGATGAATTTGCCGGCTTCAGACCATGTATTTAAGAAAGGAATAAATAGAAACATATTATTAGAACATGTGTCACATTTTCACAAAAAAAATAGAAGAATTAATTATTAACTTTTCCTTAAAAATATACATCTTGAAGAGAATTTGCAAGAAAAATAAATCATTTAAAACTAGTATTATTACCTGATGGTTATTCACTACACTAGTATATTAAGATAACATTTCAAAAGTTGTTACTGATTGATGTTATCGATTGTCTGCCAATAGGTGTTGCCGGTACAAAGTTGATTATTAAAATGGCATATCATCCTGTCTCTGTCAAGGAGGTAAACTAGTTTGATATAAAAAAAATCAAACTTTATAAAATAAGATATGAAAGTAACTAAAATAAATTCATAATATATCACAAATAATATTTAATGATTAAATTCTACTATAAGAATGGTTTAATAGTACCAAATAACACATGAATTACACAATGAGATTTAAATTAATTATTCCCAAAAGCAGATCGTAACGCCATCTATGGGCGGTATGATAAGTTGTCTCCCTACTGGTAGGCAGCAGGGAAGTTTATGAGACAGAAAACTTTAACAATTGTAGCCGACAGTCAAACCAACCAAAGGCAGTCGCAACCCTTCTGAAAGGAAAACTATGAAACAGCTGTTCCCCAATTCTAAATCAATCAAAACCTTGGAGATACATGATCTTAGTTGAATAAATCTCTCTATCATTATAGACAAACTACTCCAACGAGTTCTGCAATCCAATAGAAGATTTAGTTCTTTTCCAAATTCTTGCTTTACGTAATTCTGTAGCAACGTATTTTTTGTAGGAGATCTTTTAAACATAATCACAACTTTGCGCATTTTTTTTATTACGCTTTTATATTCTGACGACGAAATCTCAACCTCTTCCGTACCCGTATTAGTAGTTACAATAAATTCATCAACGACATCACACTCGTTATCAAAGTCTTCATCTTCGTTATCTAAGTTATCAAAGTCTTCTACGCCATCATTAGTAACTTTTGGTATATTTTCATTGTTAGACGAATAAATTACGTCTAATATTGCCAGCTGTAAGCCATGAGCGTAGCAAAGTTGTTGTACAGGACCAATCAAACGTCCTATTTTTTGCATGACACTTGCTCCATCAGTTGTTATTGAAACTATATCAACTTCTAAGTCCAGATTGAATGCTTGCAATTTTTCTTTGACAAGTTTTACACATGATTCAGCTGGTAAACTTCCATTTATACGAACTAATCCAATATTCCAAAATACTGATTTTCCATCAATAACTGCATGCAAATTTAGATTTAGGTACCGCCTATTACGATTATACGTCCATTCATCGAAAGCAATACTGAATTTCTGGTTATTTTGTGTTTTTAATAATAGAAACTGTTGAATCAATTGTTTTTTAACTTCAGTGTCATATTTCATTACCATATCTTTAATAGAATTGGGGGATTTAGGCAACTTATATCCCGCCTTTACAAACAATGACCGTATATCTTCTGAACTTACAAAAACTTTAAATGGTAATCCATCTTTTTGCCACCATACGGAACACTTTCATAGAAAGATAATCAGTTTTTTCGAAATAGTGTGATATCTTCCTTTTTTTCACCAGTGGTTGTAGTTTTTCGATGTGGTCATCTTCGTCAATTAAGGTTGTAGCTGCTACCTCGGTAGATTGGCTGCGGCTCGTAGTTGGTGTTGCACTAGGACAATCAACCTCTTCTGATATCTCGTCGGAGTTAACATTTTTAGCTCCAATTCCGTGCTTAGTGCGTAAATGAGTATGTAGTCCGCTTGTTGATCGTCCACTAGTTTTAATAATAACTGGACAAAGTTTACACTTCGCTGATTGACGATCTATAGATCGCAAAAAATGTTTCCACACTATATTAGAACTTTTGAGGTCTTTGAATTCAATACCATTAATTGTAGTATTCATTTTTTACAAAAAAAAGTTTGATATACGGATACGAGTATAATACGTTAATATATTAGTCAAAATAATTATTTTTTTCACGCTTTCACGTAGTAAACAAATAAAATAGGACAGATTAGTCCCTCACTTGTCCGACCTGCGAGTAGTTGCGAGTGAGACTGAGACTGAGTAAGACTACAAACAAACGTTAGTTCGCTGTAGGGAATTCGGGAATTTCCAGACGCACTGCGAGTTACCAAGAGTGTATCCCGCCCGCCCCACCAACATGCGACAATTCGTAGCGGGGATATCCCTATCACTGTTCGTTTTCAATACCGCGAAATTCGCATTTCTAATCTCGCTTTTGCGGTACTGAAAAACAGCGCGAAATTCGCGAAATTGCGGTAACGATATAACGGTATTGCATGCTCTAGTTGGTTGATATGTCATTAGATAGATGGGGTTGGAAATAAATTTTATTTTTAGGCAGTATGTTTTCAAGATCAGAAGTAGTAGCAACGGGAGTGGTGACATGTTTGTCGATCTTTTTCTTTGATTAGTCTTTGTTTTACCTGAAACAAAGGTTCATCGTCAGAGTCATTGTCTGGGGTATCTTTGATGATGTTGTTACGTATTTGATTTTTTGTAAATCGTCCTCTGTTAGTCGCGACAACTGGGCAGTCATCTTTAATAACTTTTGCTGATATGAATTTAGGTAAATTCTTTGCACGCGTAGCTTGGGAGTTTCTAATATAGACAGTATCGTTTGGGTTGTAAACTTTAGGTTCTTTGCGTTTTTCATTGATGTTTGACATTATAGTTTCCTTGTTTAGGACTTGATTTATCTTAAGTTGTTCGTGCAGGTTTTGGGTAAGATCTTTATATTATTGTATATAATCTGAAGTGATAATTTCGTTGGATATTTCAAAGGGTGAGGGTTTGTCTAAGTGTCCGAAAAGGGGATATGTTTAGTAAGGGAGTGTATTGACTCATTGTATCCTATAGTGGCTAGTTTCATTAGATATTGATTAGGAAAATTAGGGTTTTCTGAAATCAACCATCTCGTACTATCTATTAGTGAACTATGAAAGCGTTCAACAGGGCTGTTGGAGGTGTGACTATCAGTGCTTGTAAAATGTAGGGATATTTTATGTAAGTCACAGTAGTCAATAATCATGGTGTTATTGAATTCTTTTCCTTTATCGCAGATTATTTTGTAAGGTTTCCCATAGTGTTGTATAAAGGTTAGGAGGCTTTTTTTGTACTTCTAATCCTGTTTTAGATTTTAGGGGATAACTTTGTCCAATTTTTGAGAAAGGGTCGTAAACAGTGAGATAACATTCGTTTGAAAAGTGAAAAAGGTCTATATGAATAACATCTAAAGGTTTTTTAGGAATTGGAGTATTTTGGAATTTAATCTTTTGAGGCTGTCGGTCGTATTTACAGGTGTTACATGTGTGACAATTTTTTATATGTCGGGCAACTTGGTAATTGATATTGGGCCAATAGTATATTCGCATTATTAAGTTTGTGGTGACTAGTTCCACGATGTATAGTTTTTCCTTCGTGCATATATTTTATTGTTTGGTTTTGTTTATCTTCTTGGGGAACATCTTCGAGTATTTTATTTGAAATTATACAACTCATTGAGTTACTAGAGTCTAAGAATCTCTGGAATATTCTAATTATTTTATGTTTAATACTTTCATCATCGAAGTAGAAACAATTTTGGGTGTTTTGGGTAGGACATAAAAATTGTTTTATGAAATTGAATATCTCTTCATCAGACGTACGTGATTTTAGGATAATTCGATGTCCGAAAAGGGGGTATGTTTAGTAAGGGAGTGTATTGACTCATTGTATCCTATAGTGGCTAGTTTCATTAGATATTGATTAGGAAAATTAGGGTTTTCTGAAATCAACCATCTCGTACTATCTATTAGTGAACTATGAAAGCGTTCAACAGGGTTGTTGGAGGTGTGACTATCAGTGCTTGTAAAATGTAGGGATATTTTATGTAAGTCACAGTAGTCAATAATCATGGTGTTATTGAATTCTTTTCCTTTATCGCAGATTATTTTGTAAGGTTTCCCATAGTGTTGTATAAAGGTTAGGAGGCTTTTTTTGTACTTCTAATCCTGTTTTAGATTTTAGGGGATAACTTTGTCCAATTTTTGAGAAAGGGTCGTAAACAGTGAGATAACATTCGTTTGAAAAGTGAAAAAGGTCTATATGAATAACATCTAAAGGTTTTTTAGGAATTGGAGTATTTTGGAATTTAATCTTTTGAGGCTGTCGGTCGTATTTACAGGTGTTACATGTGTGACAATTTTTTATATGTCGGGCAACTTGGTAATTGATATTAGGCCAATAGTATATTCGCATTATTAAGTTTGTGGTGACTAGTTCCACGGTGTATAGTTTTTCCTTCGTGCATATATTTTATTATTTGGTTTTGTTTATCTTCTTGGGGAACATCTTCGAGTATTTTATTTGAAATTATACAACTCATTGAGTTACTAGAGTCTAAGAATCTCTGGAATATTCTAATTATTTTATGTTTAATACTTTCATCATCGAAGTAGAAACAATTTTGGGTGTTTTGGGTAGGACATAAAAATTGTTTTATGAAATTGAATATCTCTTCTTCAGACGTACGTGATTTTAGGATAATTCGATGTCTTTTATATCCGGGGAAAGGTGTTTCTAGAATATGGGTATTAGTGACTGCATTATCATTTTCTTTTATGAAGATTTGATTTTTATGGATGTTAATGGTTGATTTTGAATATGGATTGAAAACGTGGGATTTGAGAGGACTGTATGTACAGTGTTGTCATAGAAGGTTTGTTCGTCTATGTCATTTATTAAATCATTTGCAGTTTGGGGGTCTATTTCGGGTAGTGCGTCTAGAATTGATTGCAGATCCGAGGGATTTGCAATCATAGAATTTGCGTCGTCGTTGTCGATAGCGTTTAGTTCTTGTATAGAGGGTCGTGAGAGGCAATCGGCATTTACGTTATGTTTGCCTTTTTTTGTATTTGATGGTATAATCGTATTCGTCGAGACGTAGTCTCCATCTAATTAGTCGAGAATTTGGGTTTTTCAAGTTGTACAACCATTGTAATGGTTGATGGTCCGTGATGATGATGAAATGGTGGCCAAATACGTTGGGCCGGTAAAATTTACAACTATCGGCAACACTTAATAATACTTTCTCTATTACGCTGTAGTTGATTTCTGCAGGATTTAGAGTTCGAGAGTAAAGGGTGTTCGTTTTGACTGAGGATCGAACCTATTGCATACTTACTAGCATCACATTCCAAGGTGAAAGGTTATGAGAAATCGGGATAAGCTAAAACTGGTTCGTTGCAGAAGAGATTTTTGTATTCTTTAAAACAAGAGATGTATTCTTCCGTGAGGGTAATTTTTTAATCTCTTTTCAAACATTGAGTAAGGGGTTTTGTAATTTTGGCAAAGTTTGGAATAAAACGAATAACCAAGAAGTCCTAGAAATGATTTAATTTCCTTGGGTGTATTAGGAATAGGGAATGATTTAATAGCTTCTATTTTTTTCGGGTTTGGCTTTATACCGTCAGGAGTTATTACATGTCCTAGGAATTCAACAGATTTACATTAAAATTCTGACTTGTCAAGTTGTATTTTGAGGTTTGAAATTTCAAGGGCTGTGAAGACAAGGTGTAGGTTTTGGATGTGTTCCTGAAGAGAAGTAGAGAAAATTATTAATTCGTCCATGTATACAAGACAGATTTTGTTTTGGAGGTCTGTTAGGACGTTATCCATGACTCGTTTAAAAGTACTAGGGGCATTTTTGAGACCAAATGGCATTTGTACATACTCGTAGTGTTCTTTTTCGACATTGAAAGCGGTTTTTTCGATACTGTTCGGATGCATTTCGATTTGGTGAAAACCTGATGCAAGGTCGAGTGTGTATTGACATCTGCCAAGTTTATCTAGAATGTCAGTAATGTTTGGTAAGGGATACCTATCGTTAACCTTACGGTAATCAACGATTATTCGCCATTTCTTTTTTCCAGAGGCATCTAATTTTTTAGGGACAATCCATATTGGGGAACTCCATGGGGAAATCGAGGGTCTTATAATTCCGTCTTTTAACATTTTGTCTATTTGAGTTTGTACTTCTAGTTGATGTATAAACGGGTATCTATATGATTTAGTATGGACAGGGGTATCGTCACTGGTACGTATATCATGTTTCACGTGATTAGTAAAGGAAAGCTGGTCATCAGGAAAGTAGAGTATATTTGGGTGTTTTCTTAAAACTGAAAAAAAGTGCAGTTTTTTCTTCTGGATTTAAATGATCTGTGCGAATAAGTTTCTCTAGATCAGCTGTATGTTTGGGTTTTTCCAAGGGACGAATGTAAGGGGTGAAGGTCTCGAAGTCTTGAAACGGTAAAACGTTTAAGGGCTGATCAAATGTGGCTTGTGTAGAAAATTCGTTAATGTTATGAAGTTCAACCATGGCTAAGCCGTTTTCTGCAATGGTTATGGTTTCAGAGATGGTAACTATGCTGTTTGAAAATGATGGGACTATGATTTCTCCATTATAGATATCTACAGGTATCTTTTTTACTAATATTTTGCGTGAGATTAAATCATAACTACGTGACATGTCGTTAGGGGTTCTCAAGAGTAGCGGTAAGCAAACATTTGATTAAAAGAGAGTTTTATTATTGAAATCTAATAAAAAGTTAAACGGAGATAAATCTTCGTATAATATTAAACCGTCGTAGAACTCGTGAAAATTGTATACTAAAAGGTCAAGTGTCTTGTCTGAGTAAAATTCGTCGAAAGCAGGGATTTCAGCATGAAATTGTATGTCTGTCTCTCCGTGGCATGTTTTAATTTTCGTAGTGTTGGTGTACATGCAACTAGGATAGAACGTTTCAATGATGTGGGGTCTAATAATGGTTTTTGAGCAACCCGTGTTGATTAGAAGTTTCATGGGGGGATTTTGAATTTCTATATATGGTAAACTACAAGGGGTGATTACTGAGTTTAATTCGATGTTGAGTTGTTCCGAGGCTTGTTGCGAAAATTTACAGTTTTACTATACTCTTCATTTTGAGTTTGGAACTCCTCTAGTTCTTCTGAGTTTACATCGTTATGTTCGGGTATATTTAAGTCTGCTAATCGAGGGTTGGTAATTTCAGTTAATTCTTCAGGGTAGTAAACGTAATCGACTGTTGGGTCGAGTTCAGCTGTATGTAATTCTTGTGCTATGAATTTTTGGGGATTTGACTGTTTAAACCAAGGGAATTGTTGTCTGATTTGGGAGTTCGTTTTTGGTTGGAATTGGGGTGTAAAGTTTTGTCTATTCATTGGTGGGTTCTGAACATGATTTTGTCTTTGTTGGACCGATACGCCTGACATTGGAGTGGGTTTAAACAACTGAGTATTTCGGAGTCCTGGTCTGAAGACGTTTTGATTTTGAGGTAAATTTTGTCTTCCGAATACCTGTTGATTTGTAGAGAAATTTGGTTGTATATTACGAGTGGGGGTAGATTTATTGGCTGAGGTGGAAATTGGGGTTTAAAATTATAATTTTGGTTGTTGTGAAAATTATTTGGGTTGAAGTTTTGTGACGATGTTTGTCTTGATGTTTTATTAAATTGTTCTTCTTGGGCTACTAAGTTTATAGCTTCCTCAAGAACTATGAAGGGGCTTAGACGTATCATAATTTGATAATTTTGTGGCAAACAATGGGTATACGTGTCTAGTATTAGTTTCTGGTAAATTTTTGTATAAGCTGTTTTTTCTGTGGGTCCGTTGTTAGATTGTGAGACTTTTGCTAATAGTAGGCTTTGCAGATTTTGTAATCTTAAGCCAAAGTCGTGTAAAGATTCGTTATTTCGTCTAGTTGTTTGTCTTAGATCATGCTCGAGATTCGCGATTGATCTGGGGTCTGAAAAATGGTCTATTAAGGTTTTTCGAATATCTGCCCAGGAATTTAAGTCGAAGCGACATCCAACTATTGTAAGGGCTTGTCCGTTTAATTTTGATTTAATCGATTGTAGTAAGAAATTGTTTAAATTTATGTTGTCAGGGGTGTCGTTGTGTTTCGCGTAATTCTTTTCAAGTGCATTGCAGGAAGTAATGAAATCGTTAAGGACGAAAACATTTCCGTCGAAAGGTCTTATAGCGTCGATATACATTTTTTAATAACTGGTAATTAACTGGGCCATTTCTAGACTGGAAGAAGTTTGACTAGGGGTTAATATGCTAGGTCTTAATGTGATTTGAATGGGTACTTGGGTGGTGGTTTCGGTTTCGTTATTAATACTAGGGAATGTAGTAGCTTCTTCTAAGCTTTCAAGTAAATCTTTGAATGACATAAATGTTTGATCGCTTAATTATAAGGTTGAGAATCTGACTCTTCCCTGTCTGTAAATTACAAAGTGTAATAAACAGCAACTTAAATTTAATGTGGCAAGATAGACTGGCTTAAAACTAGTGGTTTATCTTTCCAAATATCACACAAATTTCTAGTAATTTATTTTAGAACTGAAAGGATCAAAGAGTTTTAAACATAAACAATTAAGTGACTTTCAATTAGGGGTGAGAAAGGAAAACGTTCTAAGGATCTGAGTATTGACTTACGTTTTTACTTCTTCTCCACGTAGGTTTGTTTGATAGGTCTCAACTATTAAAATAGACTTCTGGCGTCGTACCTTTGGGATTTCTTGCTCGATGCAGGATTTGCTCAGGGGGTGACTCGATGCACTGAACGGACTTGCCAAAAGGACACTATCCTACCACGACTGCGCCAAATAAGATACGAGGATTTCTTTGTAGAAGAAAAACAGCAATCTGGACTCAGCTTCTTTATTTGAACGACTTATAACACATTCTGATGGCCACAAGTGCGATACGAGTATTTATATGCTGGCTAATCGGACTTGAGGTCAGTTGATAATTTCTAATTTAAATAACAATAATATTTTTAACAATACTTATTATGATGTTTACTAAAACTGTTATCAAAATAAAATAAAGTGAGTAAACAATGATAAAGCATAATTCACACACGATGATATAATTAATGGATTACATATTTATACACATAAATTAACATTAAAATAAGGTAAATGGAAAATAATTCCTTTGCCCACAATGATAATAATCATTCATAGGTATTTATCTAATAACTAAACTTACGGGATCGAATGTATGGTTCCAAAAATTTTGCAGATTCCACAGTTCAGACGTATGCACACACAAATTGCCACAGTTAATGAACTATATGTTCATACACACAAATTAATACTAAAATCAGGTACACAGAAATTATTTGCTCGGAAAAACATGTTTAGCTAATTTTTATGCATTTTTTTATAAACTTGTGAATCATAAATCAATTTTAATAATTCGATATTTGCCAGTAAGAATAGTATAAACTACAACAGTTAAAATATGAACTTTATGATTTGGTTGCAAACACAAAATAAAAAGCTTTCATAAATTTCAGTAAAATATCTATACACAAAAATCAGTATTTAAACAGAACAAAGGTTAATCATATCAGATTGTAGGTAACTGCATACTAAGTATCCAAAAAACAAAAAATTGTAGAATTGATGGTATGATTTTTGATTTAGTTGCAAATTCAAAATAAAAGCCGTCATAAATTTGAACAAAATAACTTCATACCCAAATACTATTATTTAAAGAAAATAGAGGTTATTCATATTAGAGTCTAGGGGACTGCGTAGGTATTTTCCAACAAATAATACGGAACCGAGTGTATGGTTCCACAATTTTCTTAGATTCCACAGTCGAAGTGTATCCACACATAAAGTACCACAGTTAGACTACGTACTCATACACATAAATTAATGCTAAAATCATATAAATGGAAAACAATTCCTTTGTCCGGAAAAACACTTTTACCTAGTTTTGTATAATTTTTTTTATAAATTGTCAAATTATAAAACAATTTTAATAATTTAATATTTGCCAGTAAGAATGGTATAAACTACAGTCGTTAAAATATGAAGTTTATGATCTGGTTGCAAACCCAAAATAAAAAGCTGTCAGAAATTTAAAAAAACATCTCTACACAAAAATCAGTATTTAAACAGAACTAGGGTTAATCATAATATCAGAGTATAGATAACTCTGTAGGTATCCAGAAAACAAAAATTTTTGAACTGATTGTATGATTTCACAATTTACGCAGGTTCCACAGTTCAGGAATATGTACACACGAGATGCCACAGTTATTATTATGTATATACATAAGTTTGTATATCTTTTTTATGAAGTTGTAGAATTATAAAAAAAAATAATTTAATATTTGCTAATAAGTATGTTATAAATTAGTTATTTTAAAGTATAAACTTTTTGATTTAGTGCCAAACTCAAAACGAAAATCGTAATAAATTTGATTAAGGTACCTATAGACGCAAAAATTATGATTTAAACAGAACAAGGATTATTCATATTAGAGACCCCCATGCAGCCCCTAGACTCAAATATGAAATATCCCTATTTGGTTTAAATAATATTTTGGCTCTAAAGTTATCTTGTTCAAATTTATGACGGTTTTCATTTTAAGTTTGCAACTAAATAAAGAAGTTTATACTTTAAAATATCTGTAGTTGATACTATTCTTATTGGCAAGTATTAATTTTTTTTTATAATTTCACATTTATAAAAAAATGTACAAAAGTAGATGCAAGTATTTTTCCGTGCAAAGGAATTATTTTCCAATTATATGATTTTAGTGCTATCTTATATGTATGATTATTAACTGACATTTTGAGTGCATACGTCCGAACTGTGGAACCTGCGCAAATTGTGAAATCATACAATCAATTCCACAATTTTTGTTTTTGGATACCTACACTCTGATATGACTAACTCTTGTTCTGTTTAAATACTGATTTTTATGTATAGGTATTGTTTTGATATTTATGACAGATTTTTATTTTGTGTTTGCAACCAAATCATAAAGTTCATATTTTAACTGCTGTAGTTTATACCATCCTTATTAGCAAATATTATATTATTAAAATTGATTTATGATTCAACAAGTTTATAAAAAATGCATGAAAAGTAGGTAAACATGTTTTTCCGGGCAAATGAATTATTTTCAGTGTATCTGATTTTAGTATTAATTTGTGTATATGAACAAGTAGTCCATTAACTGTGGCACTTTGTGTGTGCATACGCCTGAACTGTGGAACCTGCAAAATTTTTGGAACCATACACTCGATCCCGTAAATTTTGTTATTCTGTAAATACCTATGAATGATTATTATCATTGTAGGCAAAGGAATTATTTTCTATTTATCTTATTTTAGCGTTCATATATGTGTATGAATATGTAATGCATTAATTATGGCATTTTGAGTGAACATACGCCGGAACTGTGGAATCTGTAGAAATTTTGGAACTATACACTCCATCTTACAATTTTAGTTTTTCCTTAATATTTATGCTGTTACCCATATTATTACATGAATAACTCTAATTCTATTTAAATTACGATTTGTGCGTATGTGTAGATCATTAACTGAAATTCATAAAAAAATTTTACAAAAGATAGTACAAGTACTTCTCTTTACAAATTTATTTTCCAATTATCTGATGTGTTTTTTTGTGTGTATATAAGTATGTAGTCTATTAATTGTGGCACTTTGTGCATGTGGAACCTGTAATATTTTTGGAACCATTCATTCGATCACGTAAGTTTAGTAGTTATTCGATAAATACCTCTGAATGATTATTTGCATTGTGGGGAAAGGAATTATTTTCAATTTATCTTATTTTATTGTTAATTTATATGTATGTGTAATTTTTGGATCACTACACTAAATCCCGCAAGTTTAATTTTGCGGTAAATACCTATGCAAATTTTGATATGAATAACATTGTGCTGTTTAAATACTGGTTTTTGTGTAGGTAATTTATTCATATTTAAGACAGTTTTTTACCTTGATTTGCAACCAAATCTGTAAGTGTATATTTTAATAACTGTAGTTTATACCATTCTCACTGACAAATACAAAATTTTTAAAAACGCTTTATAATTCCACAAATTTATAAAAATTTGTATAAAATAAGGTTCAAATATTTTTCCGTACAAAGGAATTAATTTTTAGTATTAATTTGTGTGTATGAAAACGTTGTAGGCCATTAACTGTGGCACTTTCTGTGTGCATTGCCTCCACAAGTATAGTGTTTTGATAAATGCATATACAGGTATCTTACTCTGATAATGAATAACTCTTGTTCTGTTTAAATAATGACTTTTGTGTTTATAGGTACTTTATTGGAATTTATAACTGCATTTGACATTTAATCTAAGTTAATCTAATGCTTATTTCAAAACAATTTATTTATCCAAATGTGTAGTTTTATATTAGAAATAATTGCTAGAACAAAGAGCATGATCTTAAGTATTTTCTTTGATTATAACAAATTTCAACAATTTAAATTTATTCTAAATCTGCAATATATCAATTAGTGAAATATTAGTTGATGTGACCTTAACTACTCACTGCCAACCTTATT
This sequence comes from Rhamnusium bicolor, assembly GCA_029963845.1. Taxonomy (NCBI): domain Eukaryota; kingdom Metazoa; phylum Arthropoda; class Insecta; order Coleoptera; family Cerambycidae; genus Rhamnusium; species Rhamnusium bicolor. The sequence continues at coordinate 62,625 of JANEYF010003737.1, forward strand.
TAACAACAATTATTTACGGTAGATAAGAAAAAAATTATAACAAAACAGTTATTGATTATACGGATGAAGAGTCATACAACTTTTTATTATACAATTTTTCTCTGTTCATTAAAATAAAGGTAAAATTTTATGTTTTCTGCATTTCGTGATACACTGTATATTAAATCGTAATTCTGAATATGGCTGACGAGTTTTCAGAATAAGCAGCAGTTTTTATCTTTATAAAAACTGTGCTGAATAACTTTTTGTCAGAACATCAAAAATAAAAAAGTTTTCAAGTGTAGTTAACTCCATCCGTATATGCATGTTCTGAACCAACAAGTAATATATTCAAATCACGTAAATTTCTTTTTATGTGAGGATGGCAACATTAGCAACACCTAGTATGGCGTAGTCATAGTACCCTATGATATATTATTGAGTTTTTCAAAAATTGTTTTATCATGATTTATTAGATTATTTAGAATTATAGGAAAGTGTACCATATGCTCTAAACTACACAAATTTGTCTAAATTGTTACAATAGGTAGGTACTTTAGGTACTAATTTAATGATGCTGTTCTTTTTCAGTTTATTAAATACTCTAAAGTCGGTATTATTATCAATTCTTTTTTCTTAAAAAAAAATAGTGGCTAGATGAACTTACTTGAAGTTTAACTTTAAGCATATTTTCCGTTACTTCGTGCTCCAGCGTTTTAAAATGTTTTGACTGGCCTCTAAGAGAGAAGAATTGTGTTCCTAGACTTACCTTACCTCTTACTCATATTTCTTTCCTGTGTGATAATGTACGGGTATTAGTTTAATTTGTTATTGTTACTATTTTTACCCTTTGTTGATTGTGATTGGCTGTATGGATCAACTCCTAAAGCTATTAAACAAACAAAAGGTGCTGGTCTTACATTAAGATCTGAAAATTTGTAAGAAATGGTGATAGAACGTCAGATAAAAATTATCGTTGACACAAAATACAACTAAAAAATGAATGAACTTGTCCGTATTATTAAAGTTTAAACGTGCTGGTAAAATAATTCTAACAAATAAACATATTTCATAGATATGTAAATTTCTAGCAAAACAAAATAACCTTCCCAAAGTTAAAATCCTTTTAGATGCCTACAGATTGTTTGTTCAATGCTATCAAATTAATGCCAAATAAATAATAATAATAAAATAATTAATAAGGTGAATGATATGTATGTATATTTCATAAATTCGTTAGTTTGACCCTACAATACAAAGAAAACTGCGAGTTTGATAGCATGCTTTACTTTTCCATTTGAAATTCGAATATACCTGTATAAATCGAAAATATAGATATTTAAATAAATGTTTTACTACAGGTACAGTTATCCTATCCCTCTATAATTTAAAGTGATTAAATTAAATGTATCTGTTACTTTAAAGAAAGTATAATAGACAGCACCACTGCACCTATCTATGTAGGTGTTTATAAAATTATTTTAAAATCACTACAACGTTAACCATCTATTTACACACATTAATGGGGATGAGGTATGGACATCTGTTTAATTTCCGATATTCGATCAGTGAGTTAAGCAGCACTGATGGAGTCCGGCAATTGAATGGATGAACGATAGCTCATCTAACAGTCGGTAGGCTGTCAACAGACAATCCCGGGAAGGTCGCTATCCTGATGCAGGTGGAGAGGCAAGCCCGGGTGGAGGGTCGAAGAGATCTACCCAGGAGGTTTGCCCCTCTGCCAGTGGTGCAGGCGTGCAGGCCCAGGCGGTGGGTTAGTTGACAGTCGAGGACCGTGGTTCGGAGTCCACGCTAAACTGTAGCTCCCTAGGTAAAAAGGGCCCATTGTGGCCTACTTGCCTAGTAAAGTAGCTACTACTACTACTACACACATTAATGATTAGGAATGAAATGCACCAATACAAAACAAACCCTATAAATCTGCACTTCATATTCTAAATAAGTAATTCATTATTTGTGTAGAACTGTACGTAATATACATACATATTTCACTAATTAATTAAAAAAACACCAACAACGTATAAAAATTCTAAACAACGCCAGCATAATAGAATTTTCTAACCACTTTTATTGCTACGTTATGAATTTAAATAAATATTAACACACAAATTAATTTTCGTTAAAACAATCCAAACAGAGGCTTTCTTAGTAAACTGACCAAGAAGTAAACATAATTCGCAATATGTATAATAAAGCGAGACAGAAAGAACATCGAACCGAATAATGCCGAACGTAAAGAATTGAATTTATAAAATGAGCATCATACTTGTGCCGCCGCAGCGCTGATGGTCAAATTAATTGCGTGCCATAGTACTGTGTGTATCGATAACATGAACTGGGCCAAAATATGGCAAAATTTACACAAAATTTACAATTTGCGTTTTTAAGCATGCGTGTTACGTAAATAGTCAATTGAAGATATAAAAAATTGTGGAACCGAGTGTAAGGTTCCATAATTTGCGCAGGTTCCATAGCTTAGTCATATTCACACACAAAGTTCCACAGTTAATGTGCTCTATACGCACGAACGCACGCACACACATACGCACGTCGGACAGGTTCTGTCTAACGACTTCGAGTTCGACAATGATTTCGCGTTCGACAGCTCATCCAGAGTTGTAAAAGAACATCGAGTTAATAGTTTGCAGTTTATTTACAACGGAGCTCACAAGAATGTCTGTCTAATACAACATTTCTACAGTACATCTGTACTGGAAAGTACGACAAAGTTTTGTTTAAGTTGTTACTATGAAACAATTCTGAATTGTGACATGAACATCGAAAGTGCCCAAACATCTCAACACTTAACTGGTCTATCTACAGATTTAGTGGACAGTTGCTTTCAGTGCTACACATGTGGAACATATTGTTTAACAGAATTTTACATTTTTTGTAACAAAACTGATGAGTACAAGTAGTACCGAAACTGTTAATAAGGTAACATACAATTTTATATGTAGTTTAATTTTAAACAACCATGTCTGTATTTAATAACATATTTAATAAGTATAAAATTCTGCTCAAATAACGTCATTTTAGAATTAAAAATTGATCTGTTTCATGATTTTATTTAAAAAATCGTTTATTACGTAGAAAATAATAAATAAACAATATTTATAAGTACTAACCTAAATATTATAAGTATGAAATTGATAGCCCCTCGTATAGACAATTGTGCGATTTCGAATCATGTGGTGGACTCTATTGTGAGTTAATTAAAATCGAATCTGGCGAATTAAGAAATTTTTATTATTATTTCATACAGTGTCAAGTTTAATGCTGGATTTATTTATAGATGGCCAAGTGACTGAAAATATAGTAACGCAATTCTGGTTGTCTAATTTTAGCGATAGAATTGAGTATATTTTGACTTATTCAAAAAAAACATGTGTTATGAGTTTCAGTTTGTTTAATAATAATTTAAGGTATGGCATTAAATGCATTATAATATGTGTTTTCTTCCTGTTTTGTGTTCTTTGTGTGTCGTTATTTTATTTAACTATATTTTTTGGGTCACCACAATAAAACACAGTTAGAGACTTACCCATCTATAGAGAAGTGTTGTCTATTAAAAATAGTTGTTTCGTTGTTTTATGTGTAAAATTTGTGCTACCAAGAAAGTGAGGTGTTAAAGTAGTGCTTACATGAGATGTATTTAAATTACCTAGACATATCTACCTACATCTTAAGGTAATGGTATAAATAATTAACACTTAAGGTACCTGCATGATTGCCTGTAAATCAGTATTTTTCACATACACAATAGCAAAAAAAAATGTTTTAAACGTGTCAATACATTTGATAGTAAATTTTTTGCTTTTTTTCAGTTTATTTTTCACATTTCTGGTTTAGTATTGAAGTTTCATTTTTTCTAAAGTTGCTTAAATTTTTTAACTTACATTAAAATTATCACCTATGAAATAAGATAAAAGTATTAGTTTTTTTAATATTTAGTGTATACACATATTTACAAAAAAACCAGCACAATTTAAAGTTAGACATAAATATTTAAAAAAATGTGGACACTCCCAAAGTAATTACAAAAACCATATTTCCAAGTTTCTACTATTTGTTTTGACATAGATAGAGAGCGTTTATTGATCTGTAAGCCAATTACATTGGATAGATAGTCAGTATAAATACAAATAACTGGTACATAAATGAACAAAAAATATACCAGGTTATTTACAAGTATACAAATATTAATTATATTATAACAATTATTAATAAACAAAGATAGCTCCAAAACAGACAGATAAGGCACCCATTTCATCAAATCAAAAAATTAAGAATTTGGGCAAAAGCTTCCTAAAAATGTAGGTACTTTGTTTCCAAATTGTATTATCTCTTCTATATTTTGTAATGCGTTTTGACACTGCTTCACCTTTCGTTGGTATTTTAAAAATTTTCTTGTTAAATCTGATTTCTTTTTTGACTTCGTCGCGACCATCTGTTTAGTTTTTTCGACAAACCCTGCCACTTGTTGCGCGTACTGGTCACTAGTTTTATTTTCCTGTAACACATCTAGTTCGTAATTAAAGGTAGTATTTAAGGCGTCCATCTCGTTTAATTCTCCCTGTATATTTTCTTCTTCGTTTTCTGGGCTACGTTCCTCACTAACCATTTCATAAGGGGTTGATGTCACCCCAGGGTTAAACTGACTAACTGAACTAGTGCGAGGTATATGTGAAACTAGACCTGAGAAGCTCGCCACTGTAATTTGCTTGGTTGAAGTTCGAAAGCCGATCGGCCGGACTTTGAAAAAGAACCATTTAAAATTTTAATGCTGAAATCACTTCCAAAACTTTGATTAAACTCCTGTTTGATTGCCCAAAATTCGTCCGCATCGGTGTCTCGTTTTAGATGGGATATTAACTTAATCCCTTTTCTCGGTTTATCAGCCATTTTTTGAGAACACGGAATTTTAACTTTCATATCTGTTTTTTTCTACATGTACGTATAGTAAGCGGTTTAAAAATTCTCTACACACTACTCAAGTTTAGAACCAATGAAAAGCAAACATTTATTTTTTGTTAGGGTGTAGCTAACTTGCTCCTTGTTTACAAATAAAAGAGGAAACTTTCTCAAGCTTTATGTACTAATTTATTAGCGGGGGAGTAAAAAAGTGCACTTTGTATGCATTTGCAGATTGTTGATGACGCACATTCCGTGAGAAACTGCAGTCTACACACATAACAGGATGCTATTTTTTTGTTGAAGACTGTATAAATTTTATGTGTTATCTGTTGTTATTTTTTTTACCTCAAGTAGGGGTCACCTAACAAATACTCAGTGACAGAAATCTTTTAGTGGACCCCCTAATACTAAAATGGGTCACATATCATTGATATCCCGATAGTTACGCCTTTGCTAGTTCGAATAAGTGTATTAAATAGATAAACAACTTGCAACGCATTTTGCACATTGCTTGATGTGCTTAATTTTTTGAAATTAATTACCCAGAAACAGCAGTTCTCAGGGATGTCATTTCTTTGTAAATTTTTGGTTGAAGATGGCCTTTTTTTCAATTATAGTCTGGCTATGTTACAAAATCCTGTGTGAATGTGACTTTATTCTCTAAAAAATAACACTGCGAACTTTTTACGCACGTGTGGCGAAAGCTATTAGCATTCTGAATCTTTCCCATGGAATCATATATTTGAAATAAATAGTCAACAATGCTAGCTCAATAAAATTGTTTCATTAATATAAATCACTATGTAAATAAAATATAGATTACAAAATATGAGTCATGGATTTTCAGAATATTGTTTTTTTTTTAATCTCTTATTTATCAAAATTATTTATTAAACACTACTTATTATACAGGGTGCAGAGAAATGACTTCAGTCTTTTAAATATGTATTAAAGCTTTAATTCTGTAAAAAATTAAAAAATATTTTTTGTGCGGTTATTCCACAAATATGTCTGTCTTATCAAATCCAAGCTTTTATTTCATACCATTAACCATTGTTTAGAAAAATCGTACATATATATTTTTAAACAAAATATATTTCGTACAATATTTTGGTTTCACTAGATCTTACGAACATGTTATATACAGGGCGTTATTACAATATACCGGGTGTACACTGTAATACCGGATGCGTCTCAGACATTCTCACACGTACATATCAGATGTGCATCGGATGCAGGTGTTGTCATGGGAACAGCCATTTGCATTCGTTCTCACGCATACCGGATATTACCCAGACGTTCTGACGCATGTACACATCCTGCCCCGCACATATTATTGACGTCATATCTGACTCACACGCACTCACCATCTGTATGTCACATGTTGAAGTTGACCTCGACTCAGGTCATTCACATTGATCACAGATCACTGCTTCATCCAGCTTTCTTATTATGAATCTACTAACCCTGTTTGTACCGTATGTCATAATCAAATTCTTCTAGTTTTAATTTCCATCGGACGAGTTTGGAATTTGGTTTTTTAATGAGAGTAACCATTGTAACGGTTTATGATCTGTATAAATGATAAATTTATTCCCGTATAAGTATGGTCGAAATTGTTTGCATGCCCACACAATTGCGAGCAGTTCTTTCTCGGTGGTAGAGTAATTTATTTCAGCCTGGTTTAATGTCCTAGAGGCATATTATTTTGCGAGAGAACTGACCCAATTTCGAAATTTGACGCATCTGTCGTAACCTCGAATGGTTTTAAAAAAGTCTGGGTAGCATCAAATAGGGCTACTAGTTAATAAATCTTTGCAATTTTGAAAACAATCTATATATTACTTACTTAACTTACTTAATGTTATTTTCGCGTTTTTCTTTAAGCATTGCGTCATTGGTGTTGTTAATTTTGCGAAATTATTTATGAATTTACGGTAGTAACCTAAAATACCTAAAAATGCTTTTATTTCTTTTGTTGTTTTTGGGATGGGATAATTTTGAATTGTGTTAATTTTGTCGGGTTGGGTTTTATTCCATCACTTGTGATAATGTGACCAAGAAAAGCTACTTCTTTTCTTAAAAATTTGGATTTATCCAACTGAATTTTTAATATATGCTTACGGAAAGTTTCAAAGACCAATTGTAAATTTTGAATATGTTCTTGTAATCTGTTTGAAAAGACAATAACATCGTCCATATATATCAGGCAGATCTTACTTTGCAACTCCTTAAGGACGTTGTCCATACATCTCTGAAAAGTTGCTGGGGCGTTCTTCAGTCCAAAGGGCATTCGAATGAACTCATAATGACCATTGTCGACTGGAAAAGCTGTTTTTTCGATTGAGTCTGGATGCATTTCAATTTGATGAAAGCCCGACGCCAAATCGATGGTGGAAAAATAAGAGCATCTTCCCAGTTTGTCCAGAATTTCCGTGATGTTTGGTATTGGGTAGCGATCTTCTATTGTTTTTCATTGACTTTTCGATAATCAACCACTAGTCGCCATTTTCTTTTGCCACTGGCATCCATTTTCTTGGGAACAATCCAGATGGGTGATGAAAAAGGACTATGTGAAGGTCGAATGATATTATTGTTCAACATTTTTTGTATTTGTCTTTGTGTTTCTTCTTTGTGTATGTAGGGGTAACGGTAGCTTTTTGTATAAATTGGTGAATTGTCTTTAGTTTTAATTTCGTGTTTCACCGCGTTTGTAAAAGTAAGGTGGTCATCCAGTTTTTGAACGATATCTGTGTAATTTGTGCAAAGTTTAAATAAATGTGTTTTTTCCTCTTTATTTAAATAATCTGTACGTAAGAGAGAGTCGAGTTGTGATTTTACAATAGTCTCTTCTGGTGTTGTTAATGAATATTTATATGTTTTATAATTTGAAAATCTGAAAATCGTATGTTACTAGGATCAAAAGAAATTGGTTGTGAACTATAGTTATGTAATTCAAATGTTAATACGTTATTTTTTACTGAACTAATCATTTCTGGAATATAAAAATTTGTATCTAAAATTTCATGAATAAATAAGTCAGTATTATCTGGACGATTGATTGATGTTTTTACTTTATGTATTTCATTACCCGGAACTATTATCAAAGGCTTTTTTAAATTTAATTGGTATTTGACATTGACCATTAAATAAAATGTTACTTTTAAATGAGATCGTTAATTTTAATTTCTGAATATCTTCAAAGCCTAGGGCACCATCAAAATATTCATGAAAATCGTACAGAATGACATTAAAATTATTCTGTGAATTAAATTCAGGAAATACCTTCATTTCCTGAATTTAATTCTCGCTTGTTTGTTAATTATTCTTTCACCTGTACCGGTTCTGATTTTTACTAGGTCATGAATAACATATTGTGGACAGAATATTTTTACAATGGAAGGTTTTAAAATAGTTTTTGAACTTCCATGAGTGGGTATTGTAATTGTATATAAGGTAGTGAATTTGTAGTAAATAGTGTGTTACATTCGATTGTCGTGTTTGTCGTGTTACACTCGACTATACCGGGTGATTGTCCGGAGGCTGGTCCGAAAAATTTAGTCTTTCGAGTTCTTCCGCTATTTCTGCGTCTCAATCTTCTTCTTGTTGTTGCTCTTGCTGCGGGGGTGAAAGATTTTGTTGTAGATCTAGTTGTGCGAAGTTTTCAAATGTTTCGTCGAGCCTGCTTGGTAGTGGTTAACCCGTAGTTGGATCTATAGTATAGTGTTGTGACGTTGTCAGCTTGAGTGTGGTGCATTTCTTCGATTGTACGTGGGAATGCCCTGAAGGGTTGTCCAGTGGTTCGGTTGATTGAAGTGGTCTCTATGGGTGTGGGACGAGATGTGTTCCTGAACCATTGTTGTAGGATTCTATTTATCGTGGATGTTTCCATTGGTGTAGGACGTATGTTTCCTCCATGATTACCTGCGGCAGTTCTTGGATTCCAGACGTTCTGTTGTCTGAACTGATTTCCTGGTAGTTGTCTGAACTGATTTCCTGGTATCGGTCTAGTCATGGGAGAATTTTGTCTCGTTTGGTTATTATAATGTTGGAAATACTGTGGTTGAAATGATGTATTATTTATATTGCGCGTTTGTGTTTGTAGTTTAGGTGTTGAGTTATGAGTAACTGTTTTATATTATAATTGGAAAATTGTTCTTCCCGGGAAACGAAAGCTATCGCGTCTAATAGGTTATCAATCTCTTTAGTTCTAACCATTTGTTTAAAATTTAACGTTAAATTTCTGACATATGTGTCCAGACTTGGTCTCTGATACACTTGACTCATTGCTTCTTTCACAGTAAATGGTTCAGCAGAGTGTCTTAATTTAGAAATTAAAAAGTGATTGATATCCTAAAATTTTATTACCAAAAGAAGTTAAAGTTTCTTTTGTAGGATCAATATTTAAGTGTATCAATTCGGTTTGCAAAGTGGGTAAATCTCTTGGGTCACCGAAAGTACTTACTAGAACTGACTTAATGTCGGTCTAATCATTTAATTCTATACGAGATGCAATATTAATTTGTGCTTGGCCATGTAATTTGCTTCGTATGGCTCTTAAAAACAAATTTATCTTGTACGACACTTTCTCCTGTGGCATAAGTGTCCACTAACTCATAGCAAGCCGAAACAAAATCATTTAAGACAGATGGAGTGCCATCAAATTTAGGTATGACATCTACGAGCATCTTAAATAACTGAAAATTAGGTGCGCTTGCACTTGGAGCAATTAAATTAGGAGAAGTCATTTTGAAGTAGATTCTTAAATTAATGTGTAATTAAAGTAAATTAAAGTATTTGTAATTAAAGTAATTTGTTTCAACTTGTGAAAATGAAATAAAAAATTTGTATTCAACTTGTGAAAATAAAAATATTCTGATATTCTTAGCCTATATAAGTTTTAATATACAATCAAAACTTATAAAAATTAATTCTGATATTCGCTCAAAATTAATTAAATACTTTGATATGTACCCAAAAGAGTTCTACACTGCCAATCTCAACAAGGAAAAGAAAAAGGAAGGAACACTTACTATTGACTTGATGATCTTCTTGTGGAGTCTTGATAGTTGAGACCAAAAGGCAGAAACTTCACCAATGTACAAATCTTGTGCAGGAATTTCTCAAACAAGTTCTCCTGGTTACTTCTGTTTGCCCGACTCACTAATCCTACCGAGTGCGCCATTATGAACGCAAATAAAGGTTCAAAACAATATTGAAGATAACGTTTATTCGAGTAGTAAATGTACACTTAATAGTCTTACTTGCTATGACAGAGGTTAAAGTAGAACTGATGAATTAGTTGCTCCTATTGATATAAAACCTTTATCTATATTTATTTTATGGTGGGTGTCAATCAAGGCACATAACATTTACTATTATGCATAAACAGGAAATGATTTACATAAAAAGAAGGAGTCCGTGCTGGGTTATAATGGTTAACTTCTGTCAAGGTAGGGTAAGTCTATATATTGCGTCACTGCAACGGTTGCGGAGGAAATAGGTGTTTGTATTGAAAACGTTATGTAATTTTGTTGTCGAAATGTTCCCACAAATCATCGTTTGAATTTGATTCTGATGATGAAGCATTTGGTGACAATCCTGACTCTGGAGGATGATGTGATTTAGCGGCATCCAGTAAACATGAGAACTCTTCTGTAATCCATTATACAGCTTTCTCGGCATTAGATTCTACTCCGAAACCAGCCTGGGATCTAATAATGAGCATGTCGCAGCAATTTTGTTATTTTCTAAAATTCCCAAACGTTTATTTAGAACATCGAGTAATGAATGTTTTATTGCAGCAGCTAGAGATGTAGTGATTGTTTTTTGCTTGTGCTAGCTTGCACGTTTCGTATAAGAGGTATAACTGATGACAATGTTGGATATTTATCTCCAGAAAGCAGGCTCGTTAGTTGCTGCATTGGTTTAAAAAGAGAAACACAGTTTGCTATTTCATTCCAGAACTAAGGTTATAAGGTGAGTTAGATAAAGATGTTAATGCTGCTGAAAGTGGTACTTTTATTTTATCCAGACCAAAGTTTACAGAATAAATAACAGTTGTCCCACTGGCGGCAAATCCTTTGAAGTCCCTTTGATCTTCATACATCCAAAGAACGCCGGCCGCCCGGCCAGTGTGTGACGTTTACCGTTACCTTCAAGCGCGTTTACGGGGTCAGCCCGCCACGCGCTGCTAAAGTAACCGTCGACATCAATGACAGGGTTATTCCGAATGCGAATTCGATTTACGCGAATATTTATTTTTATTAAAACAATGTAATGCTTATATTAATAAATATTTATTGAACGTTTTTTCATATTTAATGCAAACGCATTTATAAAAAAACATAAATTACAAAAACGAAACAAAATAAATTACATATATTGTAAAATAGACACCTTGGTGTTAATTTTATAAATAATTCTATGTTTTTGAATTTCACGATTATCAAACTTTAACGTAAAGTAAATACAGACTCTAATAAATAAAGAAACAAAATAATCTAATGGAAATTTTTGACATGGATGATAGAAAGGTACTTTTAAAAATTCGATTTTCAGTTTATATCCAATATTTTCTCACCGCTTAGTTCATTAAATCTATTAACAAATATATTTTCTAACATATTCACATATTCTGCAATACTTTTACCTGGGATCACTAGGCCTCCAAATTTGTTTTCTTGAGTACTGGCATACGCTTTTAATTGGCAAAATGAAGTTTCGTTATCATCCAATGTATTGGTATCTGCATAACTTATGCAAGTATCGCAAGAATGTTGTACTAAACTTTTTTTTGAAAGATAACCTGTCAGATAAATTAACGCTAATGGAAATTTTTGACATGGATGATAGAAAGGTACTTTTAAAAATTCGATTTTCAGTTTATATCCAATATTTTCTCACCGCTTAGTTCATTAAATCTATTAACAAATATATTTTCTAACATATTCACATATTCTGCAATACTTTTACCTGGGATCACTAGGCCTCCAAATTTGTTTTCTTGAGTACTGGCATACGCTTTTAACTGGCAAAATGAAGTTTCGTTATCATCCAATGTATTGGTATCTGCATAACTTATGCAAGTATCGCAAGAATGTTGTACTAAACTTTTTTTTGGAAGATAACCTGTCAGATAAATTAACGCGTTACCTTCTGGAGTCTTAAGGTCTACGTAATCTTTAGTAAAAACTGTAATTGGAGGATGTTTGATCGCAGGTATAAATACTACTTGTCTACATTGTTCGAGTACTTCAGGGGTAAGTTCCAGTAAGACTTCGTTTATATCATCCATGCATTTTGCACCATCACTTTGGTCAAAATATCTTAGTGAATATTTTTTTAAAAGCCCTCACAAATTGAATGGGTGTGGGATTTTTTACATTTCCACAACAATTTCGTACTTGACCGAAAAAGTTTTTAAGGCAATCCTGATTTAGGTTTCTCGTAAATAAATATTTATATCCCTTAGCCTCTAATTTTTTATATAAAGTAAGAACAGCCTTGATAGTTAAACGCCAACCAAAAATAAATTTTAATTTCCTTGTTACCTCTTTTCCGTTAAAGCTCTCAACACGTAATTGTTTAAATAACTCATCCATTTCATTTAAAAACGATATCTGCTTTTCGGTTCCCATGAAGGCTCTGAAATTTTCTAATGTGTTGGAATTTATAAGTCAAAGAAGTCATTCATCTTTTGTATAAATTCTGCTGTATGTTTGGCTTCTTCTGGTAAAACATTAAAATCAATATATGTGAACATTGCTACAGCTACCGAGTGGCTAAATTCACTTTCATTTTTTGAAAATTGTTTGGATTGAGGTGATCTTCATATAACTTAGGAGCAAGTCTATATTGTTTAATTTTATCACTGTTATACATTAGATCTAAATAGTTCTTAGATGTGATTTTATTTCCAAATATAAATTTATAACTAAAAAAAATTATTTCTGGTGGATTTTTAAGAGGTGGGGTATGTCAAACATATAAACGAGCTCCTTATCGTCAACATAAAAGCATGGATTGTCCTCATTTAATTTTAAAACAGTTTTTACCAATTTATAAAAATTTGAACCCTGGTCAGAAACTACGCCTAATACATTTAGACCTGTAGCATCTAATTTTCGTACCGCCTCAAATAATATATTTTTAACTTCATCTGATGATGGTGATGTTTTATAAAAAAAAGTACGCAATGGTTATTTCCACTTGGTGGCAATTCTTCTAGCCATTAAAACTAACGCATTATCAGCCACATCTATAGACTTATTGTTTAAACCTTCGTGAAAACCTATTATCTTGTCCTTTGATATGTCATAGAAAAGATGAGATTTAATACTAATTTCATCAATGCATAAAATACAATATTTCGCTTTATCTACTAAAAGACGAACTCTTAACTCAGTTACCCGAAAAAGAAAATCGTTAAAACCTGGATTTATTACCCAACGTTGTGTAATGCGATGAAGGGTGGTTTTAGAAGGTAACCGACATATCTTGGAAAATTTTTTATAAGCTTTAGGGCCAAGAAAGTATACACTTAAGGCAAACTGTTTAAATTCGTCAGAATATCTACAACCCTTGGGGGCTTTGTTTAGAAGCAAAAGCTGTGTCCTCAAAAAAACAGGATTTTGTTGGGTACTTGTCATCCAAGAATTTAATAACATCGTCGTTAGTTATTCCCGTTTCAAGTCTTCTTTTGCTTTGAGACGTACGAACTTCTCCTTGGAGGGCTGTAATTTTTTCTCTTTAGCTCATTTTTTCTCGGAGTTGACGACGAAATTTTCTGTGCTGTCTGACAACCTCGGTCTTGTTTTAAGATTATATTGGTTTGTGAACTTGTTTGGATACATCCGTTTGAATAAATGCATCCGATTGCATACATGCATTCGTTTGGATACCTGCATCATTACGTTCCCTGTTTGTATCTTCTCTAGCAGTTGTTGTGGCAACATTGTCAGAGTCAGTACTTGTCGTTGCCCTCGACAGAAGCAGCGAGGGGATCGCATTATAATGCAGACGTTTTTGTTTTCCAGAAGTCATCATAAAGCTCTCAGCAGTAAAATACAGGCTACAAATTTTAATTCTTTCGTAACACTTCTCGGATTTAATATTAGAGTATCTATGGTTACCAGAAAATCCTAACTGGTTTTTCCAAATTTGACACCTGTAAGCAAAAATATTTTTATACTAAAAAATGCAACTTGACTTTAACTTAAGTTTACACAATAACGAACAAGAATTTTAATAACTGCAAAGTATTCTCTTAATATATGTATACTTGAGTTGGTTTCGGTTTCTCTGAAATATTTTGTTATAACATGTACACTTTTCAAGATATAAGGCTGTCTGAACGTAAATGGCGCACCCTGTATAATATAATGACAGCAAGTATATTATTTTAAGGTGTCACTTATTACAAACTGCAAAGCCAACCCTGTTCAATCGAATTTCCATAAAATCAGGTACAGACAAACAAGAGATATATATTTCTTACAGATGATTACGAACGAAGGAACAAGTGAGAACGGGTGAACAGTATGAGGACCTGAACGACTAACCCCCGTATCCAATTCTGATATGTGCATAAGTTAAGCGTGCGCTACGCGCACCCTTGGCGCTGTGCAAGGCATCCTCCTCTGTCGCCGTAACGACGCGTCGGATCGAATTCGGTCTTAGACTTTTTTGCGTCGTTCACGACGTAGAACGACACGCCGCGCGCGAATTGGCCAAAAAGGCGTTTTCCAAAATTAGCCCCCTCCTCGACACCCCCACCTCCCTCAAATTTTTTCAAAAATCTCTCGTCGAACGACGGCCCCCACGGAAGCGCGTTCCTTCATCTGCGTATTTACTATTTTTTTCGGTCGATCGAAAATGTTCAGCGCGTCGAAGGCCGCCACGCCGTTACGACGCGTCGGATCGAATTCGGTCATTAGACTTTTTTGCGCCGTTCGCGACGTCAAACGACACGCCCTCCGCGATTTTACCGGAAAGGCGCGTTCCGAAATTAGGCCCCTCCCCGACCTACACCCCCTCCAAATTTTTCACGTAAACCTCTCCTCGAATAATACCTGCCTACGGGAGCGCGGTTCTTAATCTGCCGACGAAGTATTTTTTTCGGACGATCGAAAATTTTCGGCGCGTCGAAGGCCGCCGCGCCGTTACGACACATCGGATCGAATTCGGTCATAAGACTTTATTGCGTCGTTCGCGACGTAGAACGACACGCCGTGCGCGAATTTGCCGAAAAGGTGTTTTCCAAAATTAGTGGTGGGGGTGGGTCGAGATGGCAATTTTTTCTTCTTATGTCGCCCCCATAGCCCCCTATGGGGTCAAAACGGAGCTCGGAGAATCGCTGTAGGCTACTCTTGTTGCTCATTGGGCGGCAAGGGGGGGGGATTTTCCGGGGCTTATATCTCGGCAACGGGAAGAGCTATCGAAGCGATCTTGACGGCGTTGTACTCGTCCAGTCATCCCATACGGTACTCGAGGCGACCACTTTTTTTCGAAAAAACGATTATTTCAAAATTCACCCCACCCCCAAGCGAAAACGCATGGACAAACCATGTAACTTTATAAGGGCAAAATATGCGCAAAAGCACCCTTTTACGTAAAAAATTCGTCGCGCCCTCTACAGCACTTTAGACCCCACTCCCGTTCCTCGTTAGCGGTATATAATTAAGATATATATTTCTTACGAACCAAGTTCGCCTTCCAAAATCGACTCAAGTATACCTAATTTTCAGCATATTCGAACAAATCGAAGCATAAAAAAAGCAGTATAATTGATTGCGCCCATCACAATTAAAAAAAAATTAAACTCACCTTGCTTCATCTCTTGGGCATCGGAAAAATGATAATCCACTTCCACGCTTTGATATGCAACCATCTACTGAACAATTTGTTACAGGCATATTATTACCACTAATCACAATCACGCTTTGCGTTTCTTAGTCCACTTTATACAAATCACTTTTCACGAGCTAATAAAACTGTCACTGACGTTTTACATTTTTAGTCCTCTCCCTACACCTGAACAATAACCGTTCGCAACAAGAAACAAATGCATGCGAGTACACTGTGTAGAAGCCGGGTCTCGATTGGGACCCAGTAACGTACGGAGCTTGGCAAATTGGTGGGGGAAACGATTTCGGCTCGGTGTGGGAGTGGACTAACTGTTATTTATTCTGTAAACTTTGTCCAGACGTTCCAGCATAAAATAAATGGAAATCCATCTAGTTTCTATGTCCTGCTTTAATTTTAACTCCTCTAGGACCATTTGCTGTTGTATTTCTCGTAGCTTATAAGCAGCTACATTACTTCTCTTAATGTGTACAACTATAGCACGACACTTACCAATCAAATTGTTGAAATCCTCATTATTTTTAATACAAGTTCAACGTATGAGCAACGTAATTTTGATTCCTTTTCTTCAAATATTCTGAATTAGCTTTCTTTATATTAGAAGCATTGTCCAATACAATAGCTACAATTTTATCGAAAATTTTCCAGTCATCTAATACAACTTTCATCGATTCAGCGATGTTCATTGAGGTGTGTTCTTTTGGCATTTCTATGGTACTCGAGCAATAGATACCATTTTTGTTTGAATTATGAAATGAGCTGTAATAGTCAAATAACTCTTATTGTTATATGAAGTCCACATATCTGTGGTAAGAGATATATTTTCGACTTGTTGAAGTTTCTCAAATACCACTGCCTGTGCTTATTAGGTAAAAGTTGTTCAGACAATTTTTTTCGGGATGGTAATTTATACTGGTTGTTCAATTTTAAAGTATATAATTTAAAACCTTCATTATCAACAATTTGCAAAGGTTGAAAATCTATACAAATCATGTCAATCAACGCTTGATCTATAGAATCTGACATTTCTTTAGTAAACGGAGACGATGACAATACCAACTGACGCCGTCGTTATCGCGATGGTGGAGATGGCGGGGGTGGCATTGTGACATTTTCTGGTCTATCATTCATCAAGTAAAATTGATTTGTATCGCTTTCGCTTGTGGATATTTCACCTTTATCATAGGATCTTTGCTGCTCGTTGGATTTTTGTAAAGCTGCATAATGAAACGGATGTCTTTTTTTCATGTGACTGATAAGATTCGTTGTATTTCCAAAATTCTTGTATTTAATAATAATAATTATAATAATAATAATGCAAAGGACCGGCAACCTCCGCGTTGGTGCACCCTGGACAGGCAGAGGTAACTCTGCCTGACAAATGCCGGCTGGGAGTACCAGGGCTACCCACCCTGGTACTCTTACTGCTATGGGTTCCATATAACCTACGTAGGGCCCCTCACAATCGACCTTAGTCGGATAGAGGTCAAGGACAGATGGGAGGGGTCTTACCGGACAGTCCTAACGATGATGAAAATGCAACTGTACATGGACGCTTTAAGTGGACGAGGGAACTTCGGGATGACTTGCTGACCTGCCGCGAGAGTAGCGAACCTGAGCGAAGGGGATACATAGCGCGAATGCATGCACTTTGGTGCGAAATGCATCCAGAGCATCGCGCCTTCTCTCAACAACACCTGAGAGATCAAGTATCCTTTCTGCTCAGGACAAGTTACGTAAGGGCACCCCGTCAGCTGGAAGAATTGCCAGCCGCAGTACCACCGCGGCAATTACCAGCTGATGGGGAACATCCTTTAGGAGTTCACCGACGTAGACTTAAAGACGAGGGTTAGCCTTAACACCAGGGCTAACCTAAAGCCACAAGACCTGACTGGAATGGACGTGGTCATCGATGAGGAAATTCCGGAAGATGCAGACATCTGGCAAATCAACTGTGCAGTGTATAATGCTGCGAAGCAACTCGTCCCCCGTGAGAGGTCAACCAATCACTGGGTCGAGAAAGCCAAGCGGCGTGTACAGATAATCGAAGGCAAGATACAGTCGGCTAGACAACACGCTTCTCGGATCCAGAGTGTGGTGGAATATAAGACGACTGGTAGAGTTTTTACTCCCAGAATCCGGCACATAGCAGCCGGATTAAGACGTCAACACCATACTCTAAATCTGACACTGATGCTTACCATCAAGCAGCACTGTCTAGATAGGATCCGAGCGCTCATGGCGATAAAGAAAACATTGAAGAGGCGGGTGAGGAGTATGGAATAAACCAATTTGTTCCGTACGAATCTTTCTCGCCTCTTTCAAGAGCCACAGCGTGTTGTAGATAATCTGCCGACTGTAGAAGATGTCGAAACCTTCTGGAATCTACGAAACGACGCGTCCATTCAATAGCGACACTCCATCAATTGCACACTTCGAGGCTCTGTGTCACAGACATCTTGAAGAGCCAGGAGAAGTGTGCCCGGCAATCAGTACGGAGGAAGTCCACCAAGTACTTGTTGGTACCAAGAACTTCGCTGCCCCGGGCCCAGACGGCATTAATAACTGGTGGTGGAAGAAATTTCCTTCCACTCACCGCCGTCTGGCGCGAGTTTTCAACTCATGGTTGAACGAGGGGCAGCAGATTCCGGACTGGTTCGTCGAGGGACGTACTGTGCTTATCCCCCAAAAAAGGGGGATCTTTCCGACCCGAAGAATTATAGGCCGATCACTTGCCTTAACTCCTGCTACAAGATATTTACACGTATCTTGTATGCTAGGACACTGAGGTCTGTTGATCCGATCTTCCAGTAGATACACGAACAGCGTGGTGCCAAGAAGGGCATGGCAGGTTGCAAGGACAGCCTGCTGATAGACCGCTGTATTACAGAGGATTCTGTGCAATACAAGCGGAATCTATCGATGGCCTGGATTGATTTCCGCAAGGCATTTGATACAACATCGCATGAGCTATTGTTGTACTTGCTCGAATGTCTTGCGGTACCAGCACCACTAGTGAGATGCATAGAACAGCTGCTGCCGCTCTGGAAGACCCGCTTCACCATAAACAGGTGCACAGCGGGTCACGACAGAGCAGGTGGCATCTAGGAGAGGAGTTTTCCAGGGTGACTCCCTGAGTCCTCTCCCTCTTCTGCATCTCACTGCTGCCGTTGTCTGTTGGGCTCCGCCAAACCCGCGGATACCAATTTGGGCCACCCAGCGATCGGAGGCATACGGTCACCCATCTATTTTATATGGATGACCTTAAACTTTATGCCTCCGGAGAGCGCGAACTACAAAACGCTCTTAGGGTGGTCAAAGAATATACGCGAGCAATTGGTATGGAGTTCGGGTTGGATAAATGTGCAGTCGTCCACCTCAAGAGGACAATGCGGGGAATTTCCTGAGGATGCGCAGCTCGCAGACGGAAGCATCCTAAGACATCTGGATGCCGGAGAGACCTATACATATCTGGGTGTGCAACAAAGGCACATCCAAGATGTATTACAAATAAAAGATTCCATGGCAGGTACAGACACAGCGTCCGAAAGATTTGGTCTTCCAAACTTTCGGGGAAGTACAAGGTGTCTGCAACCAATATGCTTGCCGTTCCGGTTCTGCTCTACTCCTCCGGAGTAGTAAAGTGGACAGCAGAGGAGCTGCGCCAATTAGATAGAGATACCCGCAAGATGATGAATATTCACAGAAGTATTCATCCTAGATCGTCCGTTCCTCGTGTGTACCTCCCACGTCAACGGGGGGGCCGAGGACTCTTGAGTCTGGAGTGTACGCATGGCAGAGTAGTACTGAGTATGGCATGCAACATCCTCAGGAGCTCAGATCCCCTCTTGCGGTTCGTAAAACATCACGAAACTGTAGGAGTGGGAGCAGGATTGTTCAAGGCAGCAAAAAAAGCTGCAGATGAACTCGGTCTCGCATTTGACATCAGGCGAGGTGCTGATGTTCAGTCAGTCACCGAACTTCAGCCAAATCGTTTGAAAGCCCGAATTAGAGCTGCCGAACAGGAAAATCTCTTTCGGCAGCATGTCGATAAACCCCAGCATGGTGTCTTCTATAAGAACATAGAAACTTAAGTCAGAGACCGAGGGATTCATTATGGCCTGCCAAGATGGTGTTATCAACACCTTGGTCTACCGTAGCCGCGGGTGGCGTGTAGAGGTTCCTGATATCAACTGCAGGTCCTGCCATTGTACACGCCTCTGGTGTTTGTGAGTGACTTTTTTATTTCCAGTTTTGCATTTTTCCCAAATTTCAGTCTCAAAATATCTTAAAATTCCGGTTTTGGGCGCCAGAGACTTTGGCTTTCGGAATTTCTGGAAATTTAGTCACTTTTGTAGCTGCGTGCAACTATTTGTGGGCAGGTGTATATTCCCAGGGTCAATTCTGTATTTGGAGTTTTCGGCTAGCTCTGAGTTTTGAGCCCTGTTGATTTTACCTTGTGTTTGACAACGACCACTTATAGTCGTACCCCTGGTGATCTCCCTCGGCGGAAGATAACTGTCCCTCAGAGGAAGCATAAAAAAGTTATTTCGTAGCACACTGTTTTTTTAGTGTTCTTGAAGTCACTGTGTACCGAGTGGCAAAGGAAAGGAAAAGGTATTAAAACACACCCAAATGTTTATTTCCTCCCAAGTTGGAGGGTTTATATATAAAGTCAAAGCACAATATTATTAATACAGTTTTTTTTTATAGTTCAGTGTCTTTTCACTATTACTTTTAATTAAACTTGCATTTAAAAATTAATTTATCACTTTGAAAAATGTTTGTAAAAGTTAAGAATTTTTCACTTTAATAAATGTTTGTAAAATTTTAGGAGATTTTCACTAAGTTCAAAATTTCAAAATTTTACTTTCAAAGTTAAATATATAGTCCATAAATGTAATTTTACTGTTTTCCTGAAAATTTTTAATTTTACGTAAAAATTTTATTTTTCAAGAATTTAATTTTCTGAGACACTTGGTATATTTATTTCCACCTGAAAATGTCAATTTTATCACAAAGTTCATTAATAAAGTTTTTACACTGAAAATATCATATATTTACAATTATTCGTAATATTTACATTCCACAGCGGTCATTGAACTTGACCTAGTCGCTGACCTATCCTAAATAACTTGAATTCCCTAACTTTAGAGTCTTATTTATTTGATATTTACAAAAGTCTTTTTTGAGCACTGATAGAAACAATTTAACAGCAATGTCTTTAATTATTTAAAATGTTCTGATGAATGAAAATAAAGTTCATAAAAGCAAAAATGTATTTTTAACAATTTTCACTGGTAACAAATGTTCATATAAATGTCTTACCGATCCCTTCGTCGGAAGTTCTACGTCTATGGGCACTTTTGTTTAGTAAAACACTAACCTTTTCTACTTTCTTTTGTGTAGAAAAGCAAGGAAAGGATAAGGGTTGATTTTAAATCGCGACGCGGGTGAATTTTTACTACTTTCGGCTCTCGGACTCATTGTGACATGTACTTCGTAGCTTGGTGCAGATTTTAGTTGGTCTGGTGATTTTTCGTTGATCGAAATGAGGTTTTCTCTAGAATTCCCAGGTGTTCCTCTGGAGAGGCTGGGTATAGAGTGGCTTGGAATTGAAAAATTCCTATTGGTTAAAAATATGTTGGTATATAAGCTGAATGTAATTTTACGATGTGTGATTGGTGATGGCTGTGTTGGACTGAGACTGTCGACTGATATAAATTGTGACTACGGTTTTGGTAGTGCTCTGGGGAACACCGAAGGGTGGATTCCTTAAGGGAGCAGTTGTTCCGCGCTGTAGATCCGTCAAGACTTTGCAGCCTATGTTCTAAATCGACCATCTCAGGCAGGTCGTGGTCGGGGCGCTCAGGGGGGCGCAGTGTGTAGGCCCGAGGTGGCGTGTTTCGGAGTGCCATTTGTGATGAACCCATATAATGGCGGGCACTCGTCGGTTGAGCCTGGGCGGCTGTGGTGTGTGTCGTGGAAGTCAGTGCTAGTGGTGGGAGGAGCAGTGATAGTGGTTGTGAGGCTGCCGGCCTCAGAGGCTGAGTTAGACCTCGGGTGCTCCATGACTTCTTTCTTCTCTTCAGTCTTACAAGAGTCCATGTGTGTTTGGTGCTCTAGGGCGCTCATACCCCAGGGACACCGAGAGTAGGACCAGTAGATGCTCGGGAGAGCGCTAATACTCTCCGAGTTGAGAAGGAGGTTAGTAAAGATTGATGCCAAGGTGCTAATACCTTGACTGTTAGTGAGAGAACGTTGATATGTCCTATACAGGGCGCTAATACCCCTGTGACTTATGTGAGGATGTGTTCCTGGCATATACTTAATATTAAACTTAATATTAATAGAGTGTCTATAAGTTGCACTGTGTGAAAGGGTTGTAAAACGTTACTGTGGTGTGCGCAGACTTGGATAAAGTTCTACACTGGATTTGATGCACTTAGTTTTTACAAGTGATAGTCGAGAAGCGGCGAGCCTGTGTGGCTAGTTATGAGCTTACACTATATTCAAGTTATGCTACTTAGATTCAAGCAAGTCGCGCAGCGACCCGACTTGGTATGAAAATTAGAAAGTGCACTAAGAATGTCTCAGCGTCCGTCGCGGAGCGGCGGAGCTTAATGTCTTTGGCTCGAGCTGTAAAAGTTCAAAAGTATGCTAAGAATTAAGTTAGGCTGGGCTAGAGCAAGCAAGTCACACGGCGACCCGACTTGGCTTGTGTTTTGGAAAGTGCACTAAAGAAATGAGCAGCAGCCGTTGCGTTGCGGCGGAACTTAAGGTCTTTGGTATAGCTACACTAGTTGGAAAGTAAGCTGTTAAATAAATTAGGATGATCTAGAGCAAGCAAGTCGCACAGCGACCCGACTTGTCTTGTGAATTAGAAAGTCCACTAAAAAAGGCTCAGCGTCCGTCGTGATGCGGCGGAGCTTATTGTCTCTGGCAGAGTCTTTATCTGTTACAAAGCAATACACACGTAAACGTGAGCTCACCTGGTGGTCCTGTGTCCGGCGTCGGCCTCGAGTCGCAGGGCGCGGCTGCACTAGGGAAGCGAGCGGCACAGAAGCTAAAGAAAACACCACGTTCACTTGAACAGTATATTACTTCACACACACAATGATACACAATGTTGATGTACAGTAAAGAGCCGGCTACCAGCGAGCTTGCAGTAAGTGGTAGAAAAGATTAGTTAAAGGCTTGAGAACTTGTCTTGAGCAGTCTTGGTCGTATGCATACGCCGAGACGCAAAATTCAAACAAAAGCAGAAAGAGGTAATAAGTCCAAAACGTAACCCTCACGGTTCGGATAAGAAAAGCACAAGAAGAAAAAAATTGTAACACTGCCCACTGGCAAGAAGAAAAGGCCAAACGTGACCCTCTCGTTTTGACTGTAGAAACGACAAGAAGTGTATGTAGGGTTTCGCTTAGTATTTATAGTAATGCAAGTGGGCGGCTACGCCTCTTTTTGGGGCTCTGGCCAATCAGAGGTGAGCCAGTTTGGTATAGCCGATGACAATCGTGTCTTCGGACTATATCAAATGGGCTCGCCTCTGATTGGCTAGAGGTCTGAAAAAAAGGCGTAGCCGCCCACTAGCTTTACTACAAATACCAAGCTCAACCCTACAAACGCTTCTTGTGCTTTTTACACTCAAATCGCGAGTACCACGTTTTGGGTTTTAACTTTAGCTTCTTGTCGGTTTTATGTTCAAAACTAGAGGGTCACGTTTGACTCTGCAACATTTTAACTTTTAACATTATTTCTGCTTCTTGTGTGTTTTGCATCCGTTCCAAGAGGGTCACGTTTGCATTTTTTCTTACTTTTGCTACTTTGCTCATGTTTAAAGTCTCAGGCGTATGTACACGTCCTAGACTGATTTACAACAAGAATTTCACAAGTCTCAAGCCTTTTTTAATAATCTTTCTCTCCTACAATTACTTCAAGCACGCTGGACACCGGCTACTTATTGTGCATCCTCAATTGTGTATCATTTTACTGTGTGTGCAATATACTGTTCAAAGTGAACGTAGTGTTTCCTTCAGCTTCTGTGCCGCTCGCTTCCCTAGTGCAGCCGCGCCCTGCGACTCGAGGCCGACGCCGGACACAGGACAACCAGGTGAGCGCACGTTTACAGTGTGTATTGCTTTGTATCAGTAAAGACTTTGCCAAAGACATTGAGCTCCGCCGCATCACGACGGACGCTGAGCACATTTTAGTAGACTTTCTAAATCACAAGACAAGTCGGTCGCTGCGCGACTTGCTTGTTCTAGATCATCCTAACTCAGTTTCTAACATACTTTATAACTCCTGTAGCTATACCAAAGACATTAAGCTCTGCCGCAACGCGACGGCTGCTGCTCACCATTTTAGTGTACTTTCCAAGACTCAAGCCACGTCGGGTCGCTGTGCGACTTGCTTGCTCTATCACAGCCTAACTTGATTTTCAGCACTCTTTGTAACTTTCACAGCTTGAGCCAAAGACATTAAGCTCCCGCCGCTCCGCGACGGAAGCAGAGATATTTTTAGTGCACTTTCTAATTTCCACGCCAAGTCGGGTCGCCGTGCGACTTGCTTGGATCTGACCAGCATAACTTAAATATATAACAAGCTCATACCACGCCACACAGACTCGACGCTTTTTATCGACTTAGTCAAATTTTAGTGAAACTTAATATTTTATCTAAGTATAGCCAGAGACTATCACTCATAAAACTTAAGTGTAACAAATCAGACTATAGTGTATAGCTTTATTCAAGTCTACAAGCATCAG
The DNA here is from genome assembly GCA_029963845.1 of Rhamnusium bicolor. Lineage (NCBI taxonomy): Eukaryota > Metazoa > Arthropoda > Insecta > Coleoptera > Cerambycidae > Rhamnusium > Rhamnusium bicolor. Next base: position 87,175 of record JANEYF010003737.1, read on the forward strand.
AGTAACATATTCTACCCATTTCACATAGTGCAACTCATAGACACTTTATTAATATTAAGTTTAATATTAAGTATATGCCAGGAACAACTCCTCACATAAGTCACCAGGGTATTAGCGCCCTGTACAGGACCTATATACGTTCTCTTACTAACAGCCAAGGTATTAGCGCCTTGGCACATTTTTTTACTAACCTTCATCTCACCTCGGGGAGTATTAGCGCTCTCCCGAGTATCTCCAAGACCAGCCACTTAGACTCTTGTAAGAAAGAAGAGAAGAAAGAAGTAATGGAGCACCCGAGGCCTCACTCAGCTTCTGAAGCTGGCAGCCTCATAACCACAATCACTGCTCCTCCCACCACTAGCACTGTCTCTCACAATACACATCACAGCCACCAAGGCTCTGACGAAGACCTGCCATCCCTGTATGGGTCTACCATCACAGGAACCACAGAACCCGCCATCTCGGGCCCACGCACTGCGCTCCGCGAGCGCCCCGACCACGACCTGCCCGAGGTGGTCGATTTGCAACATAGGCTGCAAAGTCTTAGCAAAGCTACGGCACGGAACAACTGCTCCCTGGAGGAATTCACACTTAGGCGTTCCCCAGAGCCCCGTAGTCAATTGATTTGTCTAAGTTAATCAGGTCTGGCGGAAGGCGCAACGCCGAGTTCGCGACTGCAGCAGCAAGCGGCCTGGCCCCGTATGGCTCAGCTAGCTTGGTACTAGTGTACGTTTCCCGCGCTTTTTTCGGAACTGTTACAAAGGGGTTGTATCGATGTCTTTGGGGTGGTGGAGGGTAGATCTTTCAAGCTATCGTCTCGTTTTTGATTGAACCAATTAGGTTGAGTATTAACGGAGTTATTAATTGTTAAAGGAGAATTTGTATGAAATTTACAAGTTGGGAGAGCCAAAAAATGAAATAACTTGATAAATATTAAATATTAAAATTTGATTTTTGGCTTAATTTGTAGCTTTTAACAGGTGTTAATTGGCAAATAGTAGTATTATGATTTTAATCATTTATTTAACTTAAAATATCTACTTAATCTCCAGAGATGAGGTGAGGCGGCAGCGAGAGCATATATGTAACATGTGTGATGAAAGCGTGACACGTGTCGCGACACTTGACCTTCACGGTGTCCTCTATGGGTGGAATTGATAAAGGGTAGCTATACAAACAACCCTACATAATCAGATTTTTTGTAAAGTTATAGCGGTCTGAGAAATTAATTAAAAATTAGAAAGTACCAAAATTTGAGACTTAGAAAATCAGGATTGGCTCTAGGTTATGTGTCAGGGCGTAAATATGTCCATGCATGTATGATACAATATATTTTACTCGAGAGGCCTACTATCCTGTGCAAAAGTCTCAATCCCTTTGGACGAAAAACAAAAAAAGTTTAGAAAACAAAATCTCTAAAAGATCGAAGAGATCGAATAAATATAATACAGATTGAGCAAAATTTAACTTTGGTATTTTGCATCAAACCATAAGTGCAAGGAGGACAATACAATACTAATAATTGTAAGTATAAGATAAGGATAGAAGCTGTCAAGAAATCAAGTTACTTGGGTGGAGTATGATTGCAGTCGCACATATTTCCCAATTGGCGAAGGGCGCGGCAAGCAAATGAATAAACAATGATCGGTGAGTGTTATGCAGTTATCTAAATAGTTTCCATGGTAACTCATTGATTACTTCTATTTCCTATTTACATGTCATATCAATTTCTAAAAAAGTTTAACCACGCTCTCCGCCAATTGCGAAGTGTGTGGGTCGTGCTCATATCCTGCCCATGTAATTTGATTTCTTGACCGTTTCTATCCTTAGTTTATAATTGTAATTATCCGCATTGTAGTGTCTTCCTCGCACTCATTGTTAAATGTAAAATAGCAAAATGAAAATTTGCTCAATCTGTATATGTGTGTGTGTGAAGCATAAACTGACAAAACCAAAAAGTCCTTATAACTCGTGAAGGGATGCAGATATCGAAAAAATTAATAAAAAAAACACCCCGACACACCCCGCTGAGTTATCAGAAAAAATGCAGTATGACGTCACCCCCAAATTTCGCTAATGTAAAAATATAACTTTTTGTTTTTTTGTCATACGTGTATAGATAACTAAGTTACGTATTAACATTTTAAAATGAAATAAAATTCACTTTATCATGTTGTATAAATTTCTGTTTTTCTGATTACAAAATAATATTATGTCTGCATAAAAGCTATCACTGGAAACAGCTGGGCTCTCTGTCAGTTGATTGACTGCGCATGAATATTTTACGTAATATGTGTTGCGTTGGGGGTGTAAATTCCCTGCAACACAGCTTCGAAAGCTCACTGCTATATTTTTCTTTGCGTTTCGCCACGCTCGGGAACCTTGAGTTCTCCGCGTTTATGTAAGTGGTGCTGTTACCATAGGATTTAACCACCGTCTGCTATAGCCCCAAGCCCCAAATGAAACTAGCTGCCACTAAACTCAACAATATATTTCTACGAGAAGAAATTACCAGGAATTCAGTGTGTAATAACAATAACATAAATTGATTTGCTGTACAAATCTCTGTACACATCCAAGCAATTAACTGCTTGCCAAATGACCAGCCACTACCGGTGCCCAAGTGTTTTCTCTTTTCCAGAGAGTTCAAAATGTATATTTTCCCTACAAAGGGATCCAAACCAGCGCTAATTTACTAATGCGCGAATAAAAATGTTAGAACCAAGACAACACGTCTTGTCCGCTTATAAAAACATTTCTATTCTACGCTTAAAACTTTACATTTATTTAGATTTATATTATACAGGGCGACGCCAGTTTACCAGTCATTTAGCAAAAACAAAATGCAGTAGTTATATAAATGAAATTAATACAAAATGAGTTGGGGTTTCCCCAACATAACTCCCCCTTGGAGTTTCTCAAGAAACTACAATAGAATACAAACAAAACATAAGTAAAATTCTTACAATAAACTTGGAATCTTTCCCAGCTTAAATAAATACATAGGTAAATTAAAATAAAATATCGACACCGCTTATGTAACTAAACATACAATTTATATGCTCATAAAACAACAATACATTGTTACTACCCCTTTGAGAAGGTATTAATATATTTAATATACAAATAACTAATCTGAATCAATATGTTCCACAATCTTACGAACTTCTTCCAATGTTCTCTCGTCATGTAAAGGACATATTTTAGCTATGGGTCTGGTAAAAATTCCGTCCTTAGTGCGTAATTTTACAACCCTAACCTTGCCACCAGCTCCAGGAATTGTCTCAACTATGCGCGCCAATGGCCACCTGAGCGGTAGAGTATTGTCCTCCTTTAATAAAACAACCTGATTTACAATTAGATTTTTTGAAGGGCTTAACCATTTGGGTTTATTTTGTAATCTATTCAGATATTCTACCGACCAACTTTTCCAAAAGGTTTGCTGAATTTTTACACATTTCTGCCAAATAGATAGACGGTTGTCAGGTACATCTAACAACTCTTTTTCCGGGTATGCAGACAGGCTATCTCCTATCAAGAAGTGTCCAGGCGTAAGGCATGTTAGATCTGGTGGATCACTAGACAAAGCAGTAAGTGGTCGCGAATTTAAAACACTTTCAACAGTAGCAAGCACTGTTCTAAGTTCTTCAAAGGTCAACTGCGTATTACCTATCACTCGATATAAGTGGTATTTCGTGCTTTTAATTGCAGCCTCCCAAATGCCTCCCCAATGGGGGCTTTTTGGCGGAAAAAACTTCCATTGAATTTCGTTAGCGGCCAAAAAATTTTCAACTGACTCGGAATTTGTCTTATTTTTAAAAAAAGTCGTACAGTTCCTTTAGCTGATTGCGAGCTCCCAAAAAAGTTTGTCGCATTATCACTATAAATAATTGAAGGATTACCGCGCCTAGCAATAAATCTCTTTAAGGTAAGCAAAAAGGCTTCCATTGATAGACTAGACACAAGCTCAATATGTACACACTTGGTAACCATGCAAACAAAAATAGCTATGTATCCCTTAACAACAGGTGCGCGTCTCAATCGTGAAGATTTTATTAAATATGGTCCGCTAAAATCCAGTCCTGTTTTTAGGAAAGGACGTGTGGCAGCTACCCTATCCTTAGGTAGGTCAGCCATAATTCGGCGTGCCGTTTGAGCCTTAAAACGATGACAAATTATACAATTTTGTATTATTTTCTTTATTAGCCTAAGCCCGTTCAAATGCCAATATCTGAGCCGAAAATTTGATAAGACCGTTTGAGGCCCTGCATGATACAATTTATTATGTTCCCTCTTTAACATCAAGGTTACATGACTTTTCGACGGCAATAAAATCGGATATTTTTGAGAGTACGGAATTTCTACGTTTGACAGTCTGCCGCCTACACGTAGGATGCCTGACTGGTCCAGAAAGGGACTAAGAGAAAGTAAACCTTTATTAGTGATTGCTTTATTATCCTTTAGGAAAGAAATTTCATGAGAAAAATGTTTTTATTGCAGAAATTTTATTATTACATCTAAAAAGTCTTGCAACTCGTAAACCTTGAGAGGACCTGATCTTTTTTCTGACTTTGACTTAGTATTATTACAAAATCTTAAACAAAATGCAATCGTACGTTGCAGTTTGATGAAACATGAAAAATTTTCAAAAATTTTGTCCCAACTTGACTCTGAGGTGACAATTAAAATGTTTTTTCTTTGTTCCGGAATATTTGAATTTTCTTCTAAAATGTCCGAGTCGAAAAATATATTTAAATTTAAATTAAAATCCCTTAAATACTAGGACCATTCCACCACTGTGGACAATTAATCAGTTCCGTGGAAGAAATACCTCTAGTTAAATAATCTGCGGAATTTTGACCTGAAGTGAGTTGTTGAATTTGCGCTACCCGATTAGAAACAAAAATATTCCATCTACTTGGATGTGAGTTTATCCAGCATAAACAAATCTGTGAGTCTGTCCAAAGATTAACGCTTTCAACTGTCAAGCTATTCTTAAAAATTCCCAAAATTTTGTGAGTTAACTTAGCTAGAAGTAGACAAGCACATAGCTCTAGTCTAGGAAGGCTTACTGTTCTCAATGGTGATACTCTAGATTTAGAACAAATTAAGCGAGAAGATACTGTGACGTTTTCATATAAAACGCGCAAATATAGGCATGCACCATAAGCTTTAAGACTCGCATCCGCATATCCGTGTAGTTGCATTTTCTCTACTTTATATTCTGATATTAAACATCTTGGTATTTTTAGTTTCGCCAGATCCGAAATATTATCTACAAATTTAATCCATTCAAGCATAAGTTCTTCCCCTATAACTTGATCCCAGCCCAATTTTGCTAACCAAATTTTTTGCATAAAAATCTTTGCAATGACAACTAAAGGTGCTACAAACCCTAGAGGATCATAAATCTGTGCGATCGTGGATAAAACATTTCTTTTTGTTAACGGTTTAATATTTATTCTATGTGGAACTAAAACTGAAAAGTAATCTTCTTTCGAATTCCACGAAATGCCTAATATTTTGCTAGAATGATTTTCAGAAGTAAGGTTATAATCGAACGAGACCGTGAGCTCATTAAGGTTCTCCAAAAAATTCTTTAGAGTTCGAGCTCCATTTATGCAAGGTAAACCCAGCAGATTCTAACAATTTAACTAATTGTTTTCGCATGAGAGTAAGGTCACTAACTGTATTAGCTCCCCCCAAAATATCATCCATATAGCATTGACTTTACAATACTTCCGCTGCGAGAGGAAATTCAGTCTTGTTTTTATTAGCAAGTTCCATAAGACAACGTGTAGAGACATAGGGTGCAAAATTTGTACCGTAACTAACTGTAGAAAGTTCTATACATTTTAGAGGGTCAGTTGGGTTATCCCTCCACAAGATATTTTGTAGAAAAGTTTGCGATGGATTAATCAAAATCTGTCTAAACATTTTTTGTATGTCTGCTACGAGGGTGAATAGAAAAGAGCGAAATCTGCATAGTATATCAAAAAGTTCAGGCTGTGTTTGATATCCCTTTAAGGTTACATCATTAAGGCTATACCCTGATCGGCTTTTCATTGAGGAAACAAAAACAACCCTTAAGCGCGTCGTTGTCTTGTCTTCTCTTATGACACAGTGATGAAGCATAACATATTTATTTTCACCGCTTTCATTTCTTAAAGAAAGAGGAACACATTTTGCATGATTAAGAGAAATATACTCATCAATAAACTCCTTGTATTACTCAAATAAGTTTTTGTCTTAAGAAGTCTGCGCTCTAGTGACAGAAAACGTTTTTCCGCTAAAGAAAATGATTCTCCTAATTTTAAATTTTCCTTTGGTGTTTTTAACGGTATGTCTACCTGAAATCTCCCGTTTTTCAAAATTTTAGTTGTGCCTTTAAAAATTTGTTCAGATAGTTCATCCTCACTTGATAAAACCTGCCCTTGAGGTACTTCCTCTAGAGCCCAAAATCTTTGCATTAAATCGTTAATTTCCACAGTACTAGTAAACAATGACACTGTCTCTGTAACATTTAAATGTGAAATGCAACTCTGCGGCGTTGAACCACCAATAACCCAACCCAAATAAGTGTTAAGTAAAACTGGAAATCCATCCCCTAGTTTTAATAACCCGGGCGCAAGTATCTCATAGTAAAGATCCGCACCTAATAATAAATCTATTTTGCTTGGCGTTGCATAGCTCGAGTCGGCTAATAGCAGCCTTTCTGGAATGTCCAGCTTTTCCGGATCCAAAGTGACTTGTGGCAAGGGACAAGTGATTCTGTCCATGACAGAGCAAAAAACTTTAAACCTTTTTACGAGAATCGACACGAGAAATTATATCAAAGACAACCATTTGATTACACATAGACTTTTTACCCGAAACCCCAGAAACTTGTACGTTTTTTGTGTATGAGCAAAAATTTAGTTTTTTAACTAAGTCAGATGTGACTAATGAGGTTTGTGATCCGTTATCTAAAATTGCCTTGGCAGTTATAATTTTTCCATTGCTATCAGGTATAAGTACCATTGCCGTTGCTATAAGCACATGCTGTGACTGGCTGTTTGCCAGTGCTGAAAGAGCATTTACATTTTGCACGTCACTGTTCCCTCCGGAACGCCTCTGTTTATTATTACGTGATTGACACAGCTTTGAGAAGGTCCTGCAGATCCAGCAGAACCTTGACCTTGAGGTTGATTTAAATAAACTTTGTTTTGACTATGAAAATTATTGCCATTTTGATTATTATTAAACATTGGCTTGCTATGACCTTGTGAATGTAACAAGGAATGATGCGATTGTCCACAAATTGGGCAATTTTTCCAGCGACATTGATCTACAGGGTGTTTCAAGAAACATTTAAAACATAACCGTTTGTTAAAAACAAATTGTTTTCTTTGAAAAACCGTCAAGTCTTTAAATTTTGAACATCTATAAATATCGTGATCATAGGCCTTGCAATACGTGCAAGCATTTTGAATTTTAGTGGCGTTATTGTCAGATCGAATATCTGAATTTGAGGTGGCAAAATGAGCAGCCTTGCGTTTTATTTCTGGAGACGATAAGTTTTCTGTTGCTAAACATCTTTTTTCTACAAATTTTAAGAAATTCTCAAGAGTAGGCAATTGAGCCGGCCCACGTTCTAGCTCATAGGCTTTCCTAGTATGAAAATCTAACTTTTGAGAAAGAATGTAAACGAGAATTAAATTCCAACTTTCCACGGGAACTTGTAAATTTTTTAATGATTCTGTATTTTGTTTTATACTAACCACAAACTCACGCGGGTTAGTAGGATTGCTTTTAGTAATAGACGGAAGTTCTACCAACCCTTTTATGTGCGAGTAAATTGTCGCCAACTTATTTTCATATCTTTCAGTCAATATTTTTATTGCCACCTGTAAATTTGCTGAAGTAAGAGACAAGGTTTCAACTAATTTGAGAGGTTCCCCTTTTAGGGACGATTTTAAATAAATTAATTTTTTGGACATCAGCCAAATCCGAATTATTCAAAACAAGTGCCTTAAAAATATAAAAAAAACTGGCTCAATTTTGTTGTAAACCTGTGAATTTTTCAATCACAATTTCAGGCATTTTAGTAGCTACAGTTGAAGGATTAATATTTTGAACGTTTGAGCCATTCTGTTCAGCTCTAGATTGAGCCAATCTTTTTAGGTTAGTTAATATATCATAGTATCTTTCCTCTAAACTAATTCTTTCTGCAGCTTCCTTAGGAGAGCTGCTAATATTATCAATTTCATCTTGTGCCTCACAGAATTTCTCAAATGCTTTTTCTAACGCTTCCTCTCTTGTTTTGTATTGTAAAATATCTAATTTTTGATCTTTCTTTGCTTCTAAGAAATTTCCAATTCTTGAAATGGTAGCCTTAGCATTTTTTCTTTGTTTGAGTACTTCTTCAGAAGCCATGTTTTATTTTACTTTTATTAGGACACAAGAGAAAAAGAGTAAGAATAATTATTGTAACTTTTTTTATCACACAAAAAAAATGTGAAAAGATCTTAAAATATTCTAGACAGTTAAAGGTATAAACATTACTCAATTTAAGTTTTGTAAAAAAAGGAATGAATCACAAGAAAATATGTAATATGTAAGCTCTGACCGTTTTCCTGGTGTCTCCTGGATACAATGTGGCACTTCACTTCACTAAATAACACTTTGTTTATTTTGGAGCCTTTTCAAACAAACACTTTTTTAATGTTTTTTCTCACACAGCTAATATGCAGAACACTGATTAGAAAAATCCTGCTCTAAGGACCATTATGTTGCGTTGGGGGTGTAAATTCCTGCAACATAGCTTCGAAAGCTCACTGCTATATTTTTCTTTGCGTTGCGCCACGCTCGGGAACCCTGAGTTCTCCGCATTTATGTAAGTGGTGCTGTTACCATAGGATTTAACCACCGTCTGCTATAGCCCCAAGCCCCAAATGAAACTAGCTGCCACTAAACTCAACAATATATTTCTACGAGAAGAAATTACCAGGAATTTCGTGTGTAATAACAATAACATAAATTGATTTGCTGTACAAATCTCTGTACACATCCAAGCAATGAACTGCTTGCCAAATGACCAGCCACTACCGATGCCCAAGTGTTTTCTCTTTTCCAGAGAGTTCAAAATGTATATTTTCCCTACAAAGGGATCCAAACCAGCGCTAATTTACTAATGCACGAATAAAAATGTTAGAACCAAGACAACACGTCTTGTCCGATGAAACACTGCTTCTCAACTCGTCACTTAAGAGTCCCTCGTCCCGCGTACTCGACCCCACCAAGCTGCTTGGCCTTGACTAATCTAACGACGGCCGAGCAGGCCGCATATTACTAAATAATCGTCAATCCCGCCATCCGACCGCGACCGAGTGGAGTGTTCTAAACAACATACTAATCATTCGAGTCGGATTTCTATACGTCTGTTATATAGAGAAGAAAAGAGTGCATATAAAATAAAACGCAAAATACATTTTACTATATACAAAACACTTTTATTTAACACTTTTATTTAAACAAAAATAGGGTTACTTGAAGTGTGCATAAAATTAAAATAAATTCACATTTTATTAGTACCTACCTACTACATTTTATGATATAACAAAAAATAATTCTATTTAAACAAAATGTAACGAAACAATGTCTTACAACTCTATTTCTTTTGTTTAGAACTACCCAAACCTTTGCCTAGTGAAACGCAAGTTTTCAAGGAATGGGGACTTTTTTTAGCTTGCCTTTTATCTTCTATAGCTGGTTTACCTACTAGTTTTCTTTTTCCACTAATTTTACACTTTCTACGGCTTATGGCAGTGGGTTGAACCCCAATCTTAATGCCTTTTCTTGATGTTTTGCTATGTGAAACAGCTAAAGACCCTTTATATTTAAAAGCTGTATGTAATCCACTTAAAAGGGCTGGTATAGAGGCTCCATACTTTTCAGTATTTTCCAAGTATGTTGTAACTGCTGGTACAAAATTCACTGGGTCATCGGTCAAGTGATTGAAAACATTTTCTGTGTGCTCGTTCCATTTCAATTTTAAATTTTCAATTACTTCAGTGTAATCGCATTGAAAAGTTTCGTTGTCAATATTTTTTGTCTCACTCACTCTTGTTAAATTTGAACTTGACGCACCAGACATTTTCTGTGTTATATTTATCTTACCATCAGTTATTGAATTTGGCTCGTCTACTAAAAGCGGAAGGAATACATGTTCATTAGGAGGCTCTCCTGTGGCTAATTCAAAAAGAGATGCTTTATTTTGAGGTGATATTACGTTGAATGCTGAAAGTATATTAAACTTGGATATCACTGCAGCTTGATGCTTACAATGTTTGCCATTATATCCAATGGCGCATGTACAAATGTTGATAGTCATATCTACGTCATAAAATATTTGTATATTGGAAAAACTTTGAACTCGATACTGTTGATTTCCAAGTTCTTCGATTGGTGATATGACATTAACTTGTTTAGGCATATACCTGTCGTGGACAATTTTATCAACTCGTTGTAAAAGGATATCAAGAATTCTTTGTGTGTAAAAGCCTTCAAAACTTGTACACAGAAAATCAGCCAATTGAGGTAAATTGAATGCCTTTGTTCGCTCCAAAGGTATGTCCTTGAACAATCGAAACATAACTTCAGCGTAGTTGTTTGTATTTGCTCCCCTTAGTGGTAAATTTCGTGTATAGAACATACACCAATCTTCTATACGTAAGTACATGTTCTGAACGTATTCCCTAAATTTAATATTTTTGCAATTTTCATCAAAAGATTGCTTGGCCAAGTTAAGACTCTCATCATTATTTGCGTAAACGATGTTTCGAAAAAGTTGATAATATTGTTGGTTGTGAGGCTTTGATATTCCGTTTTTTGAAGTATTTAACCAACGCCAACAAGCCTTTAGAACATGGAAGACGCATAATATCAATTTTGATGTAGGAAAGTATTTGTTCAACACATTTCGTTCGCCAAGATCATCATCAGTCATTATTACCGTGGGCTGCAATTTGACAGAAATTATATCAAGTAATGCTTCTACGGCTGCATCAAAAACCTGTGACTTCTGACTGCTGCTTATTATATATGCTACTGGAACACCACCGACTTCTGACTGTGTGACAAAGAAGTAAACTTTGTGATCTTGCGTATCACAATTTCCTGTAGCATCTACAAAGATCAATTCAGACGCCTGTGGAATTTTTTGAGCTCTTTGCATAAGTGGAGTGCATATTGCAACTGCATACTGATTTTCTACCTTTACTATTTTAAACAGAGTTCCATGTTGCGAAGATAAAATTTCTTCTAGTTTTATGAACATATCGGGACCAGTCCGGTTTCCATAAAGCTGCTTAAATTTTGTTTGCCAAATATTTGCAACGTCTTTTTTTGTTGGAAAATATGAGCGGTCGAAGACTCTCTCATTATATTTAGAGCCAAGTTCCGACATTTTTTTCATATAGAAGGTGTGGTATGCCGTTGAAGCAGAGTGACCTTTTTCAAATAGACTTATTATTTCTTGTTTCACATTGTTGTTTAACGGCCTTTGTCTAAGAGCCTCCACTACATCGTGCCTGTGATTGTGTATGCCATGAAAATCTACCGTGCATGGGTACTCTTTGTCAACCGGTTCCTTAGCTTTCGATTTTTCAAAAAAACATTGAATTTTTATAGTTAAAGTGGCTGGACAAATCAAGTTTCTGGAGTTTTTCTTCCTGATGTTATTCTTTTTTAAACACCTTGTGTTAAAATGACAGTAATAATATCGCTTAAAAAAGATTGCGACAGCGTTCAGTGCACTTAAATGTTTTATTTATGCTCCAAATTACTTTATTTATTTCCTGAAGGTCCATAATCCACTTCTGAAATAAAAAAAGTATAATAGCCAGGTCCTGTCTTGTCACTTGTTACGTAATGATTCATTACATCACTTTTTGCATAAAAGAACATCTATTACCAAACGCCAAAACCCAAATATTAATGGGCACGTTTGAAGGTTCACTCAATGCTTTGTATTATCAGCGAAATTCATGGTAGACAAATACAAATGGCTAACTAAGCTCGCAGCATGTGGGAAACTTTTTTATTATTAATTTTACGAAAAAAAGTTATTCTACATAAAAAGACCTGCATAGTCTAAAACCAAAAATGCAATCAGATGTCGCAATTTCTTAGTCACACATACGAGGTTTGTCAAAAAATATTAATTCTGCTCAAGGGTAAAGTACCTTTATTTTTGACAATATCGAAAACTTTTATCAAGAAAATTTATTTAAAAATGTAAATTAGGTTCAAATATGCAGTCATGTCTACATATTGTTAAAATATAATTTTGTACATTTTCCTCGACATTTTCCTATTCTCTACCCTACAACAGTGAAATGCACATTAATATGAATGCATTTCCAATCAAGTGACATTTACAATTTACATATCTGCCATTCAAATGGAAGTAGATAGATAAATTGTGTTAATTGTTGGTCATAATTATAAAACGTATCGAGAAGCAGGGTAGGGAATGGGAAAATGTACATAATCATATTTTTAACAATATGTAGACATGACTGTATATTCACGTTCATCATAAAAGTTTTTGTATTGTCAAAAATAAATACTTTACTCTTGAGTAAAATTCATATTTTTTGACAAACCTCTTAAATGACTAGGGAATTTTAAATCCCGAAATTTTCCAAACGAATGAAATTATCGAGTGAAAATTGCTAATGTTACGCTTGTTATAGTTCAATTTAGGTAGTCTTATATTTTTTTTCGCGTTATATGTCTCCTGTAAAAAAAGTTAAGGCCAAAAATAATGAAAATTTGCCGATCGGATCTCTCTCTCATGGATATGGCGCCCTTAATAATAAAAAAGTTTCCCATATGCATTAACATGAATAATAATAATATTAATTATACTTACCTCAGCATCTTCCTTTGTATAAATTTTCAATTTCCATGATGTATCTGATACTTGGATAAAATCTACGTTTTCTGGTAACTGCATTATAAATTTTATCACTAATAATAAATTAATTATAAAGGAAGCAGCACGTGGCATTTATTTACTAGGTAAAATAACCGACAAACTAGAGGGCAGCGTAATCGATAGTTGGTTGTATAGATGCAAATTCGACTAACTAAATAACCGACGATAGAAATCCGGCTCCAATGAATAGTATGTTGTTTAGAACGCTCCACTCGGTCGCGGTCGGATGGCGGGATTGACGGTTATTTAGTAATATGCGAGCAGGCCGCTTATAAAAACATTTCTATTCTACGCTTAAAACTTTACATTTATTTAGATTTATATTATACAGAGCGATGCCAGTTTACCAGTCATTTAGCAAAAACAAAATGCAGTAGTTATATAAATTAAATTAGTACAAAATGAGTTGGGGTTTCCCCAACAATATGCGACTCCGGCGATTTAGCCGACGGCACCACATTTTAACTATCAAGAGTAAATAAAGAAGTTTGACAGAGAAAAAAATTGCGATTGAAATTTGCGAAGAAAAGTTGCAAATATTGTGCTCCACAGGTTATTTCTTAGATAATTTGTAAAATATTTACAAAAAACTTTTTCCAGTCAGGTGGAATATACTATATCGAAAAGCTTTTAATTTCATAAAAAAATATTGGTTTTTTTTTATAAAGTTATACGTTTTTGAAATTTGCACAGTGAAAATCTGACTAAAATAAAATTTCAAAACAGTGTCACTTTATAAAAAAAACAGTATTTACTGATGAAATTAGAAGCCTTTCGATATATTTCCACGTGATTCTGATAAAAAAATGTTTTGCAAATATTTTACAAACTGTCTAAGAAATAACCTGTGGAGCACACAATTTTTGCAATTTTTCTTCTCAAATTTAAATCTCAATTTTTTCTCTTCTTTAATTAGTCTTGATAGTTATGAATTAGAGTATCCCTTGGGTCCCATGCTCCAATACTAAGATATGACTAACCAAAATTTCACCAGCAGCCACTGCGAGCAGTTACGCAGCGCTCCTGATTGTTTATAGTTTCTATACCTAAAGAACTTTTCTGTATTATTTCATTTCCACTAGTTTTATTTATATTGAGAAAACAAATGTTCGTATTCGTATCCATATTCGACGAATACTGAATACTGCCAGGATTATTACTTTTTTCTTTTTTAAGAATTTTGGCATGACTAATTATTTTTTTATGACAAAATCAACCAACAATAATGTACTTATACTAATATATACTTACCTACACAGTACAACGTATTTAGAAGGTACACAAGCACAAAATATTAAATAAATACAGTATTTAATATTTAATACACACCGATTATGGTTTTTCATTTATTTTGAACTAATTGAATCGAAAAACAAATCTTTATGAGCCTGAATGTGCCAGTTTGATTGCTGCAGTCGTGAGTCTTGAGTTTAAAGAATTCTAAGTTCTAATTTCTAATTTTCTAATACGTCGTAATAACGTCGTGTGTAACAATTATAGATTTGTACGTAGAGGCGATTTGTGATAGTTTTCTGACTATAGAGATGCGAGTATTACGAGAGTTCTGCAATAACAAACGTTCTGATTGAACAAGCGCATCTCTATAACAATGTGCGCATGCTTCCGATAGTTTCAAACGGTTGGAAACTGCTCTACGAACAAATCTTTTAATTAATAATTATACAATCTGACATACAAACATGAAACAGCAAACCTGGAGGAGAATTCCCGATCCCGATCCCGATGGCCCTATGATATAGTAATTGATTAGTGATTTCATTCATGGTTACATGTTTTCATTTTTATTACTTTTACAAGATTAGTGCCCTCAATGCCTTCATGTAAATAATCTTTCATGTTTATATTATATGAACAAATCACACTGGCACTAAAGAGTATTTAAAAATATTAATAAAACCATAAACAAATTAAAGAAACTTGACTCGAGTCAAAAAGCGACTCGAGTCTAAAGGCGACTAGAGTCAAAAAGCGACTCGATTCAAAAATCGACTCGAGTCAAAAGTCGAGTCGATTTTTGAGTTTTACTTGACCTAACTTTTGACTCGAGTTTTATAAAAATGAAACTACGTTAAATGGTTTCTTCTTCCTGCACGATCTAACCTTCTGGTACCAATCATTGGGATGGTTAATTTTAATTCCAGTTCTTTTCTCTTTCTATTATGGCATGGTAACTGTCATACTTCATGTGCGTGTGTCCACTAACCAGGAACTTATGGTTAATTTTTTTTAGGTTGGGGCAGTTTTTCATAGCATAGTTAAACATGAAAGCGACGTACTGATTTTAATGGTAGCCTCTTCGACGTCAGCAGAAAGATTTACCAGAAGATGATATATACAAGAGGCGATCTGATTTACACCTCTATCAGAAACTGTCTCGTCCCACATGTAACATGTGGCCTCATTTCGTCGGTCTGGAACAAAAGTATCTTAAGTCCGAAATAAGTGTTTTCCAGAATAAGCTTGCAAACTTTGGACTGATTCGTACTTGGGACATTGATCAAACATTATAATTTTTAAGCACAGTAATTTGATATTTGGGGAATGTTATGATTGTTTGAAATAAAAATTGAAACAAAATGTGGTTTATCAAAAACATTGGACATAAGATATTTTTGCATAAAGAAAATTAGGGCAGTACTATCTTATAATGGACTAAAGACAGTTCTGCACATAAAAAGGTGCCTTCGGACTTGAAAATCTGATCTAAAGTATATTTTGCATGGATTTGAGATAGTTCTGCATTCAAATAATTCTCACTAGGAGCGAAGAATTGCTGTAAAAAAAAACAACTATTTAGAAAAATCAGTTATTAAAATATGCGGGAATCAGATACTGGGTTTTTATCCAAATAAAAAAAGCACACAAGTATTTGAAGTAACAGAAGTTCATTTCTACGAAAAGGTGAAAAGTTACAACAACAAACAAAAATATGTAAATATATATCTAAGATAAAATAGCATATAAACTAAGAAAGTATCTATCCTAATCTTTTTCGTTTTGTTGTCGCTTGTCGTGTTTCAACGAAAGGTAAATATCGTGATACTGAGATGGAATTGCGAGTTCTTTACAGCTTGTCTGATGGTGATTAAATTTTTTTTGTGTTTATAGGTATTGCGTCTGTATAAACAGGTTGCATTTGGTAGGCGTTAACGGAGCACAATTTTTTTCTGGTATGCGAGGAAATTTTTATTTCTTGGTACTCGTTTTCCCAGTGGTTGTACTTTACGCTTATAGTATCTGGTTCATGAGTTCACCATTACAATTTTTACATTGTTCCAGTTAACTTTATCTCCTGTTGTGGTGAACTGTGTATTGTCGTTTAAATAAAACACAGTTTGATTTTATACACAGTTTTATTTACGATGAAATCAAACCAAAAGTTTTAAGAATTGCTAAAAGTTCCGAAGAAAAATTATTTTTAACTTTAAGGTAGGTAACTTTACATATTATGATATTCTTGATTTTCTTCAGTTGCCTCCTGAAACGTCAAATCTGCAGGTTCTGGTGTCGCAAATCACTCACAGGAGAATATGCATTTGTCATGTAATGAACTGGTAATGGTGTCATGACACGGTTTGCTATATTGCTGGGTCCTGGTAATTCGTAGGCATTTTCTGACGAAGGAGATGTGTAAGATGATGCATTGAAATCATATGACGTAGATTGAGACAGGGACGAAGAACTTCGCGTTGAGGATATATTGATGTCTCTGGAGTCTGTACATGTTAAATCAGCATTAGAACGATTTCTAGCTGCCAGTATCTCATAATTTGATAAAACGACGATAAGATGTTTCTTGGCTTCTGCCTTATAAACTGGAGGCAAACTCCTCAATACTTCAGCGATATGACGACAAAATAATTCGATATCATCATCCTTCTTTTGCACAATTTTTTCCAATAAAGTTTGCCTCTTTTCGTTCCTTTCTTTCCACAATTTTATGATTCTATTGTCATTATTGTTACGTCTTGGGCGCTTTTTCTCTGGTTGTTGGGTCCTTTGTTCTTTGGGTACGGTATTATTAGGTACTTCAGTTACTTCTTCATCACTTTTCTGCATTTCAGTATTTTCCATGTTGTTTTCCTGCTCTTCGTTATTTTCTGGATTATTATCTTCGTTTTCTATTGTCCCTTGCGGTGATGCTGGAATATTGGAACCTCCAGCTCTGTGCTGAGAAACACTATCAAGAAACAATAATTGTTGGTGTCTCTTAACTTTCGAGTTTTTTTGAGCAGCCGAACCAATTCCTAATTTATTTTTCTTAAATCTTTGGTAACCATCTCAGATGAATTTCCATTTTTTCTTACAATCGTCACCTGCAAATATATGTAAATGCAAAACACTAAAAAAACAAATCTATTAAAATTTAAACGTGTTTTTATTTGTTTCAGGTTCTTAGCTACAGGCGAAAGCTATAAATCTTTGTCATTTGCGTATCGTATATCAGAGTCCTACATATGGTGAATTGTGAAACAAGTACTCAAAACTTTAAGACAGAAAATGATCCAAGTTATGATGCCACCTCCTACTGAAAAGGATTTCAAACATGTCGAACAAGATTTTTGGCAGAAATGGAATATACCTAATTGCGTAGGCGGCATAGATGGTAAACATGTGCGCATAAGAGCACCTAAAAAAGAGTGGATCACTTTTTTTAATTACAAAGATTACTTTTCAGTAGTGATGTTGGCTATCGTGAATGCAAATTATAAATTTATAGCAGTTGATGTCGGTGCTTACGGCAAAGAATCTGATAATGGCATATTTCAAAAATCAGAAATGGGGAAAAAATAGCAAAAAAAGAGATTTAATATCCCACCACAAAAATGTTTGCCAGGTACATCTGTTATGTTACCCCATTTTCTGATTGGAGACGTAGCATTTGCTCTTAGTGGTAGTGGAGAAAATAGTAGTATATGTTCCGTATGGAGTAGACTCGTTGCTGTTCTGTGCTGTGATTTTATGCAAAATCAGTTGGAAAAAAGTGAATGAAAACTCTGAAAAGTTGCATAAGTGAAGTAATTGTGTTGTTCATCCTGTTTTTTAATTTGCAAATTTGTAAGTCTATTGCAAATAGAAGTAAGCCAACTTAATTTTCTTTATAATATGAGCACTCGCAATACTAAGAAAGGCGAAGACGAACTGCAGTCAGCAGTTAAAATATTAGTTACTAAACTCTGTACATCGGATGATTTTATCACACAATTAACTTCCTCAATAACAAGAATTATTAGTGAGAAATTTGATAATGAAATAGAATCACTCAAAGGGGAAAGTAAAAATATTATGGAAAGGGTAGAAAAACAAGATGAAATTATTAAAGGTTTGACTGTTAGATTAGAAAATGTAGTAAAGAGAAAAAATATTAGAATATATGGATTGAAAGAAAATGACAATGAAAAGTGCTTGCAAGTCGCATTAGATGTTTTCAATAAAAAAGATGAAAGTTGCTGTGAAAGAAGAGGATATTGAAAATTGCTATAGACCGGGGAAGATCCTTAAAGGTAAAAACAGGCCTCTCTTAATAAAATTTTCAACTGCTTATTACAAAAACTTAGTTTATAATAACAAAAAATTGTTGAAAAACTCCGGAGTTGTCATTAGAGAAGATTTGACAGCAAATCAGTTTAATTTACTGAAGGAAGCTCTCAAAAAAGTAGGCCTAGATGGAAGAGTTTGGACAAATTTTGGTTCTATTTTTCTCAGATTTAAGGATAATAATACTATATTTAAAATAAATAGCTCAGATGATATTAATCAACTTTGATAAAATGTTATACAACTTTCTTTAACAAAATGTATTTCAAGACTTAGTTTAAATATCGCCAATTCACTTTTATATTCAATTAAAACCTTATGGATTAAAATAAGCAGCATTAGTGCAGTTGAGTCGAATCCAAACAAACACTTTTTAAGTTTAATTTTTTTGCTATGCTATAGGTTTTTATATTATCTTGTGTTGGCAAGAATTAAACCTATCTTATTTAGAAATCAATACAATTAGTTTTTGTTTATTCTGCTTTTTTGTTAAGGCAGGCATAGAGTTGTAATTTTGTAAAAAATTTGTCTTGTTTTTAGTTTATATGTATTATGCTTATTGGTTGTCTAAATGTTAGATCATTATTACCATCGTATCAGCATGTAAGGGAAATTATATTAAGTGAAAATTTTTATGCATTTGCGATTTGTGAAACGTGGTTACGAGAAAGCGTTAGCAATGAATTTTTAAACATTGGGGGTTTTAAAATATAATAATAATAATAATAATAATAATAATATTTATTCATGTATGCCTTACAGGATATGAACGTCAAAGAAGGTAAAATATTTTAATATTAAACTAACTAAAAGTAGTAAATACATATAGAACATACAGGCAGAATTATATCTTGCAATCAAGTATAATAAAATGAAATAACATAAAATAAAATATAGAAAGTAAAAAGTATAAAATACACATATAAAATCACATATCATAATTAAATATACATGTAGTGAACAGTATACACATAGAAACAATGAATTTAATTACACACATATAATTACATTACATCATATACCACATAATTTACTAGGTAAAATGTTCACGTACATTTTACCTTAAACTTATCGAAATTAGAATATGATTTTAATAATCATAAAACTCTTTTAGGCTGTAAAAACAATTTTTGCTGAGGAAGGAGTGTAATGCCTTTTTATAACCGTTAAAATTATCTATCTGATTTATATTTCTAGGCAGATGATTGTATATATCACTGCAGGAATGAAATGCGCTTTTTTTGGACGTTGCAAGTTTTATATTTTTTAAGTGTATGTCGTTTGAAGAACGAGTGTTATGATTATGGATAGCATTGTTTTGTGGAAATTTTTCTAGATTGTTTTTGACAAATATATAGAATTGATAGAAACACAAGAGGCGGGGGCTTATTGATTTTCATTAAGAATAATTTTAATAGCGAGGTAATTAATATTCAGAGTAATTTCTGTGAATAGTTATGGATTAAAATAAAAAATAAAAAAAATATATTTCTTTAGGTATTGTCTATAAGCCTCCTAATCAAGATGTAAATAATTTTCTAGTGGAATTTGAAAATACCTTAAGTATTATATATCCAACAGTGGATGAAATTATATGTTGTGGGGATTTTAACATTAATTTATTAGATTTTTGCAGTAATAATGTAGATAGATTTGTTTTAGTGTTAGAATCATATGAGCTTAGCCAAGTTATTGATACTCCAACTAGAATTACTACTAACAACTCCAGTCTTTTAGATTTAATTATTTGTCGTAGGGAAGCTGTATTAGAAAAGGGTGTTATTGAAGCAAATCATATATCTGATCATCAATTGGTGTATTGTAAGTTAAATATATTCAATGAAAAGAAAAGACCTAAAATGTGCACACATCGTAATTTTAAATATTTCAGTGAAGACAGTTTTCGAATGGATTTATTAAACACTCCATTTTTTAGGATATTTGATCAGGAATCTGTAGATGAGACAATACATTTTTTGATAAATTGTCTAAATAATGTATTTGATAGGCATGCACCCATAACTACTTCTCGAATGACTAAGCCAAAAGCTCCTTGGCTCACACATACTATTAAAGAAATGATGTCACTCCGTGATAAGGCTCGGAAAAAATATGAGAATACAAAATCTGATGTTCATCTCCAGTTTTATAAAGAGATGAGAAATTATGTAAACAAGGCTATTCAACGAGAAAAGCGGGCATTCTTTACCTTCCAATTTAATAATTGTAAACCAAATGATGCATGGAAAATTTTGAAAAATTGCAAATAAAAATAATGTAAATGAATTTAATAATTTTTTCATAAATTCAATCCCTGCTATTGAGCCACCGGAACAGCTTTTAAATTTTTATAGAAGTAATTATATTATAAATAGCGAATTCAAGTTTGTCGAAGTAAATGATGTATTTGTATATGAAACTATATGTAGTATAAAAAGTAATGCAATGGGTTGTGATGGTCTAAATTTTAAACTTATTAAATTATGTTGCCCGTTTATTGTACAATATATAATTCACATAGTAAATTTTTGTTTACGGGAAAATGTTTACCCTGCAGTGTGGAAGAATGCTATAGTCAGAGTGTTGCCAAAAAAAATCAAACCCTTCCGAATACAAGGATCTTAGGGCTATTAGTGTATTACCTACCCTTTTCCAAAATAATAGAACGAGCAATGGAAGTTCAATTGAGGAATCATTTGTCACAATTTGATTTGTTACCATCTGTACAATCGGGCTTCAGAAAAAGGCACAGCTGCACAACTGCATTACTCCACGTTATAGATGACATTATTAGGGCCACTGACCAGGGTGATTGTACAGTTTAAGTTTTGTTGGATTTTAGTCGAGCTTTTGATATGATTAACTATGATTTGTTACTAGCTATACCACAAGGATCAATTTTAGGTCCTTTACTCTTTTCTATATACTCTTTCAACTTAGTAAATAGTCTCCAGAACTGTAAGATTCATTTTTACGCAGATGACACTCAAATCTATTACAGTTTCCCTCCGTATATGTTTCATAATGCCTGTACATCAATTAATAGTGATCTCGAGTCATTTGTTAAAACGGCCTCAGATCATTGCCTGATCATAAACCAATCGTCAAATTTTGAATGATACAATTAGTATTGAAATTAATCATTCTTCACTTGAAACCGTTGATCATGCAAAAAATTTGGGGCTGTTAATGGATTATAACTTAAGGTGTGAAAAATATATTAACAGTATTATACAACGATCATATTTTGCCTTAAAGATAATTTACACTCACAGACAATATTTGACTGTGAAAATAAAATTAATGCTTTGTGGTGTCAAATTTTAATTATTGGGATAGTGTGTATGGTCCTAACTTAACCAGTCAGTATAAACGTAAAATTCAAACCGTTCAAAACGCTTGTCTACGACTTATATTTGGAATACGAAGGCGACAACGAATATCTCATAAACTCCAAGTTGCCGGCTGGTTAAATATGGAAAATCGTAGAATCATGCATGCTAATACCCTTTTTCATAACATTGTAATTAGTAAAATGCCATCTTATTTACACAGAAAAATTACATATCGAACTGACGTCCACAACATCAATATTAGATTCAAGACATTATTAACTCCCCCAAAATTTAATACAGAATTTTTTAAGAGATCTTTCAGCTACCAAATCTGTAAATTTTATAATTTCATTCCACAGGATATAGTCTAAAAATATGCATCATTTCAAAATAAAATTAAAAAAATGTCTTCTCGCTAACCACCAATATAAACAATAATTTTAAAACTCTGAAAATAAAAGTACCTTACATTTAGTTTAATACACATATTTTATATCTTCTACTATCAGTGCTCCAGTAGATAATTTAAATTTTAGAAAGAGCAACTAAGTTTAGGTTAAGTGGAAGAGCAACTCATTGGCGTTCGCGCTAAATGTGTTGAATTTCGCCTTTTATTTTCGATTACCCACATTGTATTTGTCTTGTTTTTTTGCTTTTTTTACATTATGTTATAGTAATTGAAAATAATAAAGACGTTTATTATTATTCAATCAATCAATCAATCAAAATATGTTTTATTGTCCAAGAACGAAAATCTTATTGACAAAGCTTAATATGAGTATAACACAATACAATAGTCACAGGGAAGAAAAATAAGCAACAAAGTAAGGTATAAATACTTACATACACACACTATGATAGAACATTACAAAAGAGAAAAATAATAATAAAATATCTACATGTTAAAATAAGTAGATAAATGCTAATGGGCGAAGTAAGTTCCAGTTAAAATCGGTCACTGTAAAATTCACTAATACTATAATAGGCTTTCTGAACTAAAATGTCTTTTACTGCCTCTCTGAAGGTCTTCAGTTCGGTCATACTTCTAACAGACAGCGGTATGTGATTGTATATTTTTTTTACTCTCGTATATTAATGACTGTTTAGTTAGGGTCGATCTTGGGATAGGTATGGGTAGAGATAAATTTGATGTCCGTCTAGTGTTATATTTAGGTAGGTGGTCAGTATCTACTGAATTTAATATTTTTTTATGTAATAGACATACGGTTTCTAAGATAAAAATGCAGGTGAGAGTTAGTATTTTGTGAGTAACAAAAAGGGGTTTACAGTGGTCACTTGGCTTAGTTTTACACACGTATCTTAATGCTCTTTTTTGCAATACAAACACACTGCTTAATAATTGTTGGTTGCACATTCCCCCAAAACGGAATGCCATATCTAATATGAGATTCAATCAAGGCAAAGTATGCAGTTCTTGCAGCCAGAAAACCCAGTTCATTGGACGTTACTCTCACTGCATAGCAACCGGATGCCAACTTTTTACATAGGTTAGCAACATGCACATCAAACTTTAGTTTGTTATCAATATACAGTCCTAGGAACTTCGTATGCGAGTTATTTTTAATATGTTGGTTATCTAGGAATAGGTCATTATAGTCAAATTTAAAGGTTAGAATGTTAGTTTTGTTTATATTAAACACAAGTAAGTTAGAATTACACCACTGCTTTACTTTACAAATATCTGACTTTATGGAGTTTTGTAAATTATTCACATTTTTATTATGCCACAGAATAGTGGTGTCGTCAGCAAATAATGTAAAGGTTCCTTGAATATCAATTGTGGCTAGGTCATTAATATAGAACAAGAACAAAATAGGTCCCAAAACTGATCCCTGAGGCACACCACAGCTAATATTTCCTACATCCGAGATCTCACCATAAGTTCTGACAACCTGTGTACGCTGAGAGAGGTACGATTTGAGCCAGTTAAAGGATACACCACGAAACCCATAACACCAAAGTTTCTGAAGAAGTATTTCATGATTTACGGTGTCGAAAGCTTTCGAGAAATCACAGAACACTGCACCAACAGCTTCGCCCTCGTTCAGTTGTAGATAATTTTGTTCTAAAAATTTAAGAATAGCATCAGAAGTGTTTTTTGAGTTTTGGAACCCAAACTGATTTTTATTTAAAATGTTGTGTTCATCTAGGAATTTTAGCATTCGTTTTTTCATGAGCTTTTCAATTATTTTTGACAAGGTCGTTATTATTATTATTATTATACGATGAAACCCTATTCTAGAAGAGTTGCAAGATTAGACTGAGAGAAACAAATTTATAATTATAGGTTATGCCGTGGTCGTCGAGTGACAGAAAACGCTTTGGCTTACTAAGTCAAGTCTTTAGAGTGTTTTATACTCCTATTGCTGTAGCACCCGACGTGGTCGATGATCTGATACTAACATGTTGTTGTTTACATAACCTACTTCGTGATGGCTATCTTGAAGACAATAACAACTCTCAATTTTTTACCTACAATAACGAAGAAACCATCCAGAACAATATGATAAGCTTCTCTTGTTTTGGGGGATTTTCTAATAGTGAAGGATTTGAAATCAGAGACAAACTTAAAGATTTCTTCTGCAATGAATGCGGTGCAGTGCAATGGCAAGATGTAGTTAATTATGGGACATAAACAAATTATAACTACCTACTATAACAAAAGAAATATGCACGCTCGCCAGCTTAAATCTGGGTTGATTCGAAAGAAGACATCCTCTAAGTACATAGACAATTATATTATATCAAAACTATTCGACATATATCAGTTATTAAACAAAAAATCTCAAAATACATACTACTTTTATTAAGTTCCTTCCCTATAGTTTTCCAAACGTTTTCTTTTACGAAAACGTTCCGATAATCAACGTGGCCGACATCATAAATAACTGGATGTTTAGCCACAATATTAATCAATTTTTCCTCGTCGGCGTCCGAAAAACACATTTTTTAAAACACATGTTTACCATGCGGTCGGCGACACTACAGGTTCGCGAACGGTGGTGCAGTACGCGGTCGCGGCGGACTACGGCGACAGGCGACAGTGGCGCTGCGCTCTGAATGTGTTTCATAGAATAACATAGACACCAGTATTGTCGTTGCGGTTTGCCGCTGCAGTTTGAAGTCTGCTGTCTGCAGTCTGCCGCCTGCGGTCTCCTTCGGAATCATACCTTAACGGTAACTCCAAAATCGATACCTAAAACGAAGGAGTGAGCGATAGACGGGACAACTAAACATTTCAGCCGTTTTGTAATTCCATGGATGGTAAAATTTTATTCTGTTTCACCCAACACCGGTTGATTGACCCCATCGGCGGTGAAAACACATAAAGGCAGCGTATGAATTTGATATCCGACGTTGTGAGCCCGAGGGAGAGCTAAACCCGGACCTCCAATTACAGTGTGGGAAGCTCCACTATCAAGCAAGCAAGCAGCAGGGATAGATTCAACCAAAATCTCAAGATAAGGACGTGGATCGCCAGGTAAAGAACTACACAACGGAGATACGACAAATGACCTATAAAAATCACGAACATGACAAAGCCAATTGTTCCATTCAGCCGCAGAGTGGGAATTAGGGGAACGTGCCGGTGAGGGAGTCGCAAGGGAAGAATCGGTATGTCCATCAGACGTAGAAGGTTGGGACTTAAGAAAGTAGGGACTGCAAAAATCATGAACTTCAGCTAGTCAGTTATTCCATTCACTAGCTGAGGGCATGAAAGTATCATTTAACTTGGGCGTCTCGCAAAAAGGAACATAGTCAAAAACCTGGACATTTTCTGAAAAGGAAACTTTCTTTCGCTTTTTTCATTAAAGGCAAGGTATTTCTTTCAGACACACCACTATTTTCCGAAACAGACGAAACATCAGAAGATACGGGAGGGTCACAAGTGGATTTTCCGGATTAAGACTGTGATAGTACACTACAAGTTCCATATCAATATCGACAAAACAGGAGTACACTAGTGACCTGACCTTGGGCCAGCTTAAACCGTCAAGACCACATCCGAGAAGAGGAATGGTAAGTTTCGGTACTTGATAAGAGAGTACATGATCCCTTAACTTCAACAAAGAAGCCTGCAAATTCTCATAAGAGGGCTTGTCAGAGGAACTCTTTTTTGTAACCAAGTAGTAAATGAAACCACCATTATTAAAAAAAACTGCCAGTCCACCAGGGGCTTGCCGTTGTTGCAGTAACGCCTTTTTAGAACCAAACTTTTCACTAAAACGTAACGCTATTCCAGCACTCATACTCATATCCTCAAACACACAATGGGCTAAAGAGACCTCATTCGAAACATTAAACAAATCATCATTTATTTCACAAAAAGTTAACATAGGGGCGGATTCTAGGGGTCGATCTCCAAGCTCTCGTTGGAGACGCTGGGATTCGGGGGTTCAGCTGGGGTACAAAAAGTGGCCGTCAGGAGTTTTGGACGTGCGGGAGTGGACGGTTTCGAGGGTATCGAGGTACCCTTGTTTGTGGGAGATGGAGGACGAGAAGGTGCCACTCGAGGGGGTTGGGCCAAGGCCTGAGTCGGAAACTTGAGGGGGAAACGAGCGACACCTGGTTGCAAGTTTATTGGACTGCAATTACGACAAGAGGACTGAAATTTCTTCTAGTGCCACAACGATAAAAAAAGACAGTACGCTTAGCCGTACATTCTCGATGAGAGTGCCCAAATTCCTGACAATTCCAACAATGGACGACACCGTAGGGGGGCTTAAAGAAGACTGAACAGAAAAAACGGAATCGGTATCCTCAAGGGAAAGGCAAGCCAAGTCGGGCTCCAAAAGATTACTCTTTTTAGAAGGAGCGGAGCGATATCGTTCTTTCCGAACTTTTAATTCTTGTATAGCCCTACATTTTTCTGTCAAGTCACTTAAGGAGGAGGTATCAGTTAAAACCAGTTTTTCAGAGAAAAACGGATTTAAATTTTGACGAATACTCTTAATGATCTCAGATTCTGAAGGAATTACAGATAATCTACGAAACAAAGCCTCCATAGAGATAAGATAAAATAACACATTTTCAGAAGGGCCTTGTGTTCGCGCCCGAATTTCATTCAAAAGATCATCCTCGTAATCAACAGGAAGAAAGTCCTTCTTTAATTGTGTAACTAATTCAGACCATGAACAAACATTTTTTCTAACATTACGATACCATATTAGAGCCGGACCGGAAAACAAATCTACCGCTGAAATGAATAACTCCTCCTCGCTAACCTGGCGAGCCTTACGAAGCTCTACAACTTTTTGCAAAAAGGCCATCAGGCTTTCACCGTCAGGCTGTCCTGAAAATTTCATTCCCCATGTACACACGGCTACTGATTTAAAGGCAGCATTCCGAGCCGAAGCATTCATAGGCGATTGCGAGATTAAAGTAGAGGAGGCAACCGGAAGAGACGCATCATGCTCCTCTTTTTCTAATACAAAGCCAACTAGAAGTAAGATATTTGATTCAATAGAGGACTTTCTGGAAATTTGTTCCTCTCCTTCAGGTGAAAGAAAGGTACACCTACGCTCCAGATGACGCAATCTCGATTTAACGCGTCGAATTTCTGAAAAACTAGGAGGGGCGAATCCCTAGCTAACATGTCAGTTATTTACTTTAGGTTAATATCCATTTCCAGGACTTCGGAATTAATGAATACGGCCCTGCCTTTGGAAAGACATGACCTTCTTTTTCTTTTGCCAAAACAACACGTAACTGAGTTCGGCGAAGCACTTACGTAGCTTGTGGCTGGATACCACGAGAACGTAACTTGAAGCAGAGCTCCGCAGATTTAAGATCATTAGGTTCCATATTTAATAGAAAAACCGGAACCTGCTAAAAATAAAGTAACACAACTTGTTACTAAGAGTCGAAATAATAATTCGCCTTAAAAAGATGCCAAACGTGACAGAAAATCTAAAAATAAGAAACCACAACTCAGTTTACTTATTAAGAACAAGTTAACAAATACCGCGAAAATTAATTATGCGCAAATAATCCGCAGCAATGTACCTAGATACCAGAAAACCCTAAAATAATAATATAAACAATAACCCAAATAATGTTTTTAGATAGTCCTCGTATAAAAGCCAGTTTTAAATTTTCCACCAAAAATACGTGCAATAAATAAAAGTACAATTTATAGGTACCTCCGTTTTGTTGTTGAACGACGTGATGACTCATTAACTTGATTTTTTTTTTATCTTTAGGGGGTGCACTGTCAACAAGACTGTTCACATAGATTTTGCGTTGGGCCCAACTTAATCCGCTCTAGAAGTGCGTAAATATTCGCTCTCTCTTCTTCAGAAAATTTCCTGCACTGAATTTTTGTAGGCTTCATACTCTGCTTACAGTTGCAAAAAGGTTTTATATGTCGAGAATCACGTTCCTGGTCAGCAATCCATTTACCTTTCTCATTTTTTTTAAATCCGAGGTACTTCTCACCCTTCTCTCTTTTGGCTGTGTTCTCTTCTTTTGTTCAATATTTGCTGTCTGGTTTTCGTTTTCTTTTTTTACCTTCAGTTCTTCCTTTTGAAAAGCCATATCATTTTCAATATCATCATGTTCAAAAGCATCATTTGTAATATTATTTTCATTATCTTTATTATTTTCAATATTATCATTTTCGATAACATCATCATTTTCGATAAGATGATTTTCTATAAGATCATTTGCGATATTAATGTTTTCGATAACAGATACATTTTCAATAACATCATTTTAGATATCAATGTTGTCGATAATACACATTTGCGGTATTCGATGACGTCATTTTCAATTTCTCAACGAGTAAGAATGGCTTATTTTACTTCATAATTAAAATTATTTTTTCCTCATTTGCCTCCACAATCATGGATAACATTCACTGGCCTCTGCTTACAGGAAAATTTAACTGAAAAAAAAACATTGGTACAGAAAATTAAGATTATAGTGAAAATTTCTATTATAGTGTACATGTTTATTCCGTTGCAATTGATAATAATTAAATATAATGTAGCAGTAATTCATTGTACATTTCCAAGTTCAAAAGCTCCTATGTCTGAATAACCAAACGAAACATTAACATATCAAAAGCTCCTAAGTCTCCCGACCGAAATTAAAGGTTATAATCGCAATTAATGATAATATTTGAGATCAGTTCGGTTACAAAAAAATGTTTGCTCACCTTTTTATGGTCTGGTTTCTCCATCCTCTGAATAATTCAGTAATAATTATACACTAAAACACAGTTTTTGTAGGAACTGACAATACACAAACCAGTACTAGTGTAAATTTAAGACATACAAGGTTTTGATGGTGGGAAAACCAACCAACAGACATTTGAGGTTTTGACAACTAATAACAGATGTCGCTTAACGGTATTTAAATATAATGTAGACTTATAAGGTTTTGTAGGTGGATTCTTTGGTGTATTCTAAGCTTATTTATATCAAAAACTCCAAACTCACAAAAATTAGACTTAGGAGGTTTTGATAGTAAGCCGACGAGTATATTTTATTATATATACATTTTTATTTTAATAAAGAGTTAGAATAGTATGTTTTATACTTAAAATGTTTTTATATATAAAAAAGTATATGTCCACGGTATATAATAAACAACCAACCGAATACTCGATTGGCACGATATCTGGACATAAATTGAGAAGTGCTGAGCAAACTCCAACAATTTTATCAATAAATGCCAACTGAGGACCTATTTTTTTTAGAGTAACCATTGGAAAAGTTCCATGTAATATTTTATATTTTCTTCTTAACAAACCTATAACTCTTTCCACATGAATTCTAACACTAGCTAATTTTCGTGTCGTCTCTATATCCATATCATCTAATTGTTTTTTTCCCTTTAAAAAAGATGGGTATTTCACTTGAGCACAGTAAATTTTAACAGAATCAGCTATAGAAAAACCTAGATCTGCTAAAACTAGGTCACCTGGAAATAAATTATCTAATAAACTACAATTTTCGGCTATGAACTTATCACTGGCTCTTCCACTATAAGCATTTGATACAAACATAATTAAACCCTGAGGGAGATATACCTATTAAAAAATTTCATAGTATGATGATGTTTATAATGTGACCAAGTTCTAGCATATAATTCTAGATTGGAAGATTTTTCAATAAATACTTCGAAACAATAATTACTATTGTTTTATTACCAAAAACATTTCTGAAACAATTTGGCATATTTATGTGTAAATCCTCTCTCAGGACCAATACACTAGATTTTTTAAACGACAGTATAAAACATGTATAACATTTTCAAAAATGCGTGCTGCAGTCTTACGATGACAAAGGAACCTATTGGCTAGGTCTGTAAATTGCAAATTGAGACGTAATTTCATTAATGTCAATAATAGTTGTTGAAATTTTGTAAGTACTGGATGATGCAGTAAATATGGTTCTACTGTTTGAAAAATATTATGCACATAAATCTATTCCGGAAATCCTGTGTAATACAAAACCATTTATCATCTTTTTTTAAGTAGGGTAACTGTGGGGGTAATAGGCGCACTTAAATCATTTTCTAATTTAAAAATTGATATATACGAAACAGTGGATTTAATCTCAAAAGGTATTAATCAAAAGTTACAATCATACTATCGCTGACACAACCTCTTATCAAGAATGAAAGGGAAATCAAGATTTTATATATTTTTATTAACAAAAAAATATGTCACTTGTATGAGTAATGGACATGTAGACATAGGTTATGGACACCAATTAATTGTTGTAGTAGTGGTCACCATCCAAAAATCATATAAAACAATTAGAAAGTTTCTTCTGTCTATAATCTTTCATCTCAGGAACACTAAATAGCCCTCTATTGTTTTTTTGTTTGGGTTCCTGGATGGTGCAAATTATATCTTCTTTAAAATAAAACAACACATCATTTTTCAAAGGCCACTTCCAATCAAGCCCTGCTGGTGCTATTGATTTAATTTCAGCCCCAGGGTCATTTTTTTTTTAATATCTGATCTAAAATATATAAATATTTAAATAGAAAATATTTTCAAATTATAATTTCTTACCGGGATAATATTGATTTTCATATTTAACAATAACGTATGTTTCACTGGTTAGAACCATGGATTAGGGTTCACTTATATCAAGATCTTCATCCTCATATTCTAAATCACCATTGGATTCATAATCAGATGAACTATCGGAGTAGTGAGTGGGTTTCTTAATTTTATTTTTAACGTTCTTCTTAATATTTTCATTTTGTTTTTCTAATTTGCTTGCTTCAGTTTGTTTTATATCTTCAGCTGTTTTTATTTTCTTCTTCGACATTTCTTTTTTCCCTTGTTCTTTTCTCCAATATTGTCTGTATATTTTGTCAGACACATCCGAAGGAAAAACGGCTCTCTTTCTGTTAGGGGCATCTTTTATTTGCGGTGTTGGAAATACCAAAACCTCTTTAAAAGGCGTGGGTACTTTAAACCCTTCTTTTTCCTTCTCTGCGTAATATTTGTCAGCATTTTTCTCCGGTGTTTTCCAAAGAATGTCTTTTGATATATCATTTAATTTTAGTGGACTTCTGTTTTCAAAGTCGTTTGATATGTTTCTAGGAACTACCACTACACTTAAAATGTTAATTTTGGATGATATGTCTTTTTGGTCTGGGTTTATATTTTCTTTCTGTTCAGAGACATATTTTAGATGTAGAGGGTACATCATAATTCTTTTCTGATTCTATATTTTCATTTTCTATAGCCTCTTGGTACTGTTCTGATTCTCTATTTTCTAACTTTTCTGATTCTTCTTTTTCTCTCTGTTTATTAGTCTCACACTCTTTCTTGAACTGCCGCCACAATTTATATAGGTTCTCAGACTCAATATCACCAGTCCATTCTACATTTTGTAAATATGTGCCTAAAAATGAGTCCAATTGTTGCTTATTTAATTTTTCTTCTTTACCTCGAAGGACTATTCTGCCCAACTATGGAGGAAGGCAGTAACTACAATTTCATTAATTTGTGGCAAATTAGGATTTTCTGTTCTACTTTGTGGTGATGACTTTTTATGAAAAATTCTTTTAAAGATGTTTATAATAACTAAAGTAAAATATGATTAAAACATTTTTTTAAATATAAAGATTTTTTTTAAATATAAAATTACAGATACTGCCTTCTATCGGTTTATGTTTTTTTTATTGTAGTAACATATAAAGCAGTAAGTTCCACTTACAGTCTTTATATATTGAATCGAGTAGAAACTACCTTTTTTCTGCTGTATTAAGTTCTAATAAAACTAGTAAATTCAAGAAGTGAGATATAGTAAATGCTGCTAATTAATGTTCGTTTAAAATTTTTTATTTATAACTTATCTGTTCCTTAAGTAATCAATACATATGAACTAAATACAAAACACATTAAAAAAAATACTCAACACTTTAGACTTAATTTGTTGGTGAATTCAACCAAAAATCCTTTCTGTTGTCAGGCATTAAATCCAGAAGATTTGTAATAATAGATTTTTTTGTCAGACGACACGCCACAAGGTTCTTTGTGTTGACTGGGTTCTGGGATTTTATTACTTTTTTAAAATATCAGTTCTTAAAATATTAAGTTCTTTAGGCTCAGTAGATGTTAAATCACATTTGTATTCAAGTTTAAAGCTTTCTTTCGAAGCTTTTACATAAACAGTATTTGAAAGCAGAATGTTTTTTATTTCCACTTAAGTTTCTTTTCTGTTTTGACGAAAAATCCTTAATATCATAGAAGTCTGAAATATTTAACGCTTTAGTTATCACTTTTCCTTTATTTGACTTTTCAACTGCTTTTACAAAATCATTGATATCACAAAATTTCTTTTCTCGCAGTATTGACAAATCGATTTGGTGGTGAAATGAGTCCGCGGACATAAATGTGTGTCCTGCTTCAAAATACTTCAATATATTTAGCTGCTATTTTCGAGGAGTTGATGATGTAAATTAGAAAAGATAGAAAGGCCCCGTTTTCGTTTTGGGCCGCACAATTATCCAGCCAGATTATAAATATTTCTATATCTCTATACTGGAGCAAAATTGGTAAAATGTGCTTTCAGTTCTTCTTTTCCCCTGCCCTTAATTGCCTCATGCCAAATAGCAGCAAATGGAAGAACATTTTTTTTGTTTTGTACCAACAGGTACAAAAGTCTCATTATAAACTACTAGTCGCTGTGTAAACAAAACTTTCTTAAAAGTTTCCATTCGGGGCAACATTATAATTTTTTCCAAATCCGCAGATACACAAACGGTTGTAGTAGGATCATATTCAGCATCTCCATGTTTTCGGTATAAATCTCTAGCAATTTTAGCTTTAGTAATTGTATATTCCATTTGGTACATATGTCGCAATCGGGGTTGAGGTTTTCTTTTCCATGATTTTCGTTATGCAGGTTCGTTACTTCACACGTTTCACATTCTTCGTGACCCAGTTTGGTGAAACGAATATTTTCCTCAAACAATATTTTTCTATAAGATCCATAGGAACACTTAAACTGGGAATATTTGCTTACAAAATCCATATGCATAAAGGTGATTATAATATCACTTGGTAGGTACTTTACACGTGGCGCGTGTTCACGCCGGTAATGTGAAATATTTGGATGAAAGTCTTCAACATGATTTAGAATTGTTTGTCTGTCTATTTTATTCTTTGGAGGTTGCAGGGTCCCCTGGTACCATCGAGGGTGATATTAAGGTTTATCTCGAAGAGATAATTATAGGGGAAAGGAATTTTACCCTCACTTGCGTACGGCAGCTTTTCGTCGGTAGAGAGTCGTGGAAAAGGAAGTAAAATTGCGCAACATCTGACATACACGGTATATGCTGGGCGCCACGTAACTTAAAAAAATTTATATATATATATATATATATATATATATATATATATATATATATATATATATATATATATATATATATATATATATATATATATATATATATATATATATATATATATATATATATATATATATATATATATATATATATATACTAACAGACTTATGTCTCGCGAAGTCACGAAATACAAAACATAAAAAAAGAAAATATGTGGATTTTAATCCAGGTGACCCAAAAAAAAAATTGATTGTAAAGAAAAAATTATTTAAGCAATGAGCAAAGAAAAAAAAGTGTTTAACAAAGGGTGTTTATTAAAAATTCATAAACATAACTTATATAAAAAAAACCAATGGTTTAGTTGAGAGGGTAATCTGATGATAACCTAATTTTGAACCATTTAGCCTGAAGGGTTTTATTTCAGGGGAAAGCACACCAATGACCAAATTCAATAAATATTACCATAATTTAAGTTATTAGCGCACACCATAGTATACTATGCTTTGCCTGTACAATGCGTCATATAAGATATTATTTAAAATATACAAAAAAAAATTAGTTTTACTGAATGCTAATAAAAGGCAAAAATATATATATAAAAAAATTGTGTAAAAAGAAATATATTTTATATAAAGACCTGGCCTGACTGTGGTGTTATCCTGTGACGGTGTTGGTGGATCCGTGGTGGTTGCAACGATGTATTCGACAAAATGGCGGCACCAGTGATGACGTCACCTCCAGAAAATTAGAAATTTCTGTATCCAGCGTAGGGTAGAACAGATGAAAATGATAGGGTATTATCAGCTCTCCTAGAGGTACTGATTATGTCCAACAAAATAAGCGATAATGTTCATCAAAATAAGAGCGGCATCCAAACAAACAAACAAAATATAGGGAATACTGTACTCTTGACAAAGGCCTAAAAAGCCGAAACACGTGTAGAGTTTATAATAAAATATTTTTGAAACATTAAAAAGCAAATTTCTTGCATATATTTAAAATATTCAATGATGTTTCACAAGGAGCCAACCGCAGAATCAGTTCAGTGTATTTAGTTTTGTGGTGTGAATGTTTTCTGTTTCTAAAAAGATTCTAAATTGTATTTCACAAAATTTAATAATATCAAAAATGATTTTTTGAAGAATAAACTAATCCATCACGAGTAATAAAGTTTGTAAATGTTTGAAAGGTTTCGCTAGGGGTGCTGTAGCCGTGATCGAATAATTCATTAGTGGTATCTTTGTAAAGCAATATATCTATACAGCTATTACAAGATGTTTTTTTAATTAAATTTCTAACCACGAATCCAGCTATATAACAAATGACATTGTTTTGAAAATTTGTTAAATTTGTATTGCCTAAAAGATTTATATATGACTTTATTGTTGTATCATCAATTTTGTCTGTTTCAGTATCTTTTTTTTGTCGGTCTTCATATCTAAATTCAAATGCTGGAGTGTTATAATTTTCGATATTAATGCAGTTGGCATTGACACTCGATTTAACTGACTTTGTAAACAACAATTGTCTTAATGCCCATTTTAGCTGCTGGCTATTGGAATTATTATTCCAATCATCCCGATATCTGATGCAAAAAAAAGTTCTACATGGTCTTGTGAACATTTATATGACAAAAAGTATTGCAGTGGGTTTTCACTTAGGGAAAAAAGATCCTTTACCAGGCCCAAGATACTTTCCATCGTTAAAATAAAACCCATTGCAAATGTTTTTCTCAGATGACATATTAACATAATACCATCAATTTTTAACGATTTTAAATAATTGATAGCATCTGAATATATGTCTTCATAGTACTCTTGGGTGGCTAGTCTAATACGAGCTTTAAAACCTTTTCCAAAAGGATTTCTACAATTTAATATGTCAAGTATCCTATCAATTTTTCTTATAAATTCAACTGTTGCAGCACTGTTACTAAATTCTTTAATATTACATACTTTATCTAAATATTCAATGGCATATGCTACCCCACTACTTAAAGTTTGAGCAGCTAGTTTGACATTCATTATTTTATTTTTAAAATTAACGTGCTGGGATGTAAGAGAATTAGCCAAACTCAATTGTTCTTCTTTTTTGTATGTTGTCTAATTCCGTAAAGAAAGACCATTTAATTTCCCCCAAAGGAGACCCAATTTTCATTTCTGCCATAGCATTTCTGGCTAATTTTAGCATGTGACATATGTCTAACATGCAATAAACTTTTAAATTTATGTCATAAGGATGTTTAAAAAACGCAATTAAATTATCCATATCAATTTTAGCACCTAATTTATCGTATGTTGAAATATTAGCAAAGGCCCCATCTGATGTTAAAGATCTTACATTAACCCCTATCTCAAACAAATTACTTAAAATAGATTTAATAAATTGGGTTTGCGGATTTGCATCACACTTATTAATTAAAAAATATGCAGCTGGGCATTTAAATGGCTTTTTGTAGCTTACAATTTGGAAAACTAATGCTTCGGTTGCTGTCATTTCGAAGTCCACATCTATGATTCCACCGTAGTTCACATTCCCAGTATATTTTCCATGTTGGTTATCCCATACGGTTTCTTTTCGAATAGCCATGCTGTCAAAAATTAAGGCACAATTTTTCAAACTTGAATTTTCTTCAACCTGTGTCTTTAAAAAAATTTAAGACCTTTCCTAAAATTCCTGGTTCAGAGTTTACTGTACACAACCATTTCCTAATTGTACGCCCATTTGGCAAGGTAAAATGTTCCCTCAAAAAATTATATGCTGTTGAGGAGTAATAGTACATAGTATGAGCAAATTGCTTCATCAATGCAGAATACCCTCTTTGTCCTGGATGGGTTTCTTCCATTCTATTTTTTTGGAGAAACACAAGTTCCAGTGGAAAACCTAATATCGAAAAATATATATCTTACAAAATGGTTAACATTAAATAACCACAAGGGAAGTTTTTGAATATAAAAGTAAAAAATTGTACATAAATACATATTTAAATACCTTCAAAATATTTTTCTAGAACTGTATTCAATAACTCATTACTGTGCCTGCTTTTCTTAATTTCCATTATTAACTGTTTCATACTGGATATTTTTAGATCTCTCCGCTTTACTTTTTGTTTCAAAGTTTTAATCTTGTGTCTAAGCAAAGGTACTGTCTTCACATTTTGGTCAGGGAGTGTCTGTACTAGAGTGGACCTTAACTATACATGAAAAAAATGAAAACGATTTTTTTGTCCCGCCGCCCCGTAAATGTGTTCCACTTATAAAATCCCTATAAAATCTGGGATCGATCACATAACGGAAAGACGTGGCACATCCCTCATATTCATGAGAAAATAATGCTTTTCGAGAAACTGAAAAATACCTACCAAGTATTACAATTTAGTCAAGTATTCTGTTTTAGGTACTACATCTTGTCATATAAGACACAGAATACATTTTGTTTTTTCATTAATAAAGCCAATAATAATTAAAATTTATGTATTAAAAGCTTAAGGATTAGACCTAATATGAAATGTTCTATTAAAAGAAATCAATTCTCTTATGTTGTAAAAATATAATAACACAGAATAATACAGATACAGAACATTCATTAGGAAACAGAAATATTAAATAAGTATAATATAAAAGAAATAAGTATATTAAATACGTAAAGAAAAAATGAACAGACTTGTACGAACAGAATTAAAATCAATTTTTCATCAACGTAGACTTTTTCTCATCTGGATACTGACGTCGATACTCCGAAACAACTTGCAGGATGAACTGTTTGTCGTCTTCTTTTCTTGACAAGATATCATTGTAATCTTGCATCAGTTTAGCTCCTCTCTCTGCTGAATCGTTTACAACTTTGAATCTTTTGACGATTTCCAATCCTTTTTTATAGTCATCGTCATCTTCCCATTCTAATGGATCCTGTAACGGTCCATTTTTAGAAACAATTAACTTACGTTCTATTTAATGCTAATTGCATAATTTGGTTTGAGGTAAACCTCAAAAATTCTAGAACCGACTTTGTCAATTTGTAAATTTATAAATCTTTGATAATGTGTGCGACACTGGACCTCTAGTGCACCCGCGCGAACACCGCTGTGTGAGGGACGAGGGGGACGTTAGTAGGAGAACAGTCAGATTTCGCGGCAGAAGCTCGGAGGCCTCAGCACCGAGGAGATGTGTTTTTGAAGTACGTTACGTTACCTTTATGTTGGAGCAGTCTGGAGTTAGACTTTGAGCAAGTGAGTGTACGTTGCTGAGCTGGTTTCACGATTTGTTCTGGTTAAGCTATGTATTATGGTAAAGTAGTTACTACGTAGAAAGCTGTGTGAGAAGGTAGAATCCCTTCTTATTATTATTATTAAAATAGGTACCTATTTAAAAATTAAAGCTGGCTTCAAAAGGCAGATTTGCCGATATATCTAGAGGTGGAGAAAACCCCCTAGAGTTTGGTTTGATCTTGAACTGTGCTATAAACTTTATTGAAAGGTAACCGTTGTTTCCCCCCCTTTCTACGACCCTAGTGAGTGTAGATTTTAGACTTTTTAAATATGTAACTTTCCTAGACTTTATATAAAAAAAAGAAAGGCGGGTGGCGCCCTAAAATAGACTGTTGAAATTAAGGAAAAGACTTATTATTTGCCTTTAAGATATTTTCTGAATTATATATATTTTTTTTATGTACTGTATATTAACCAGGTTATTACTTGTTGACCACGCCCTAGATGTCTTTTGCTATATATATATATGAAATATAGGTATGTATTTTCTTTGGTCGTTTTATTTCAAAAATAAAAATAAATAACGAGGGAAACCCCGGCGTTATAATCCTTATCCAAAATTTGAAACAGACTAGGTATCTCAGATGGTCGAATCATAGTTAAAAAGTACTCTACCTTTTTTTCTTTGTCCGAAGTTTTTTCTCCATGCCTTGCCCACATCCCATGTACAGAATAGCCGAGAAAAATAAAAAAAAATAAATTACGAACTATAGTAAAAGAAATTATTTGCTCTTTATATATGTTAGTTTTATTAATATGTACTCGAGTAAATAAACAATTTACCTAAATTCAGCAGGCAGCATAATTTCTAGCCAAGCATTATAATATGCTTCTGCCATGTCAGACATGAACACACGAGGTCTGATTTGCCTTTGAATCCTTTCCTCAACACATGAAAAAAAATCTTGAAAACTGCACATCACTTCTGCTTGATATGATAAAAGCGCATGGATAACCTTCTCTTAAATCATCCAGTATCTACTGTATGCAGTTCAAAACCATATCCATTCAGTCCATGAGTGCCATCTATACATATACAATCGTCACCACAATTAACCAGCAATTCCTTTTGGCCTTATGTCATAATAATGAATACAAAATCATTAGACTTCAGTTCAGGATATTCCTCGCATAGACCGTCCTGTGGTTTATAAAAAGGTACAGAATCACTAAGTTTCAATTCATTAACCCAGGCCTTCATACATAGCATTATTTGCATGACGTACAGAAGAGCCCTTTAAATTAAATGAATCTTCAATATTGTAAAGGTCCTTTCTTGTTAATAGATGAATGCGTTAGAGATTACAATTTACAACTGAGTCCCTTATTTCATCCAATATGGCTTGCAAAGGGATTTTTGCTGCTACCTTGGCTGCAATATTCTCTCTTTGAGTCTTCGTTAAAAACAGATGTCCCAGGTCTCTCTCTTGACCATGACCTACATGACTTTTGCATAATTTAACCAAACATTTTCCATCTTTTGTGAAGACAGACCGTCATTTTCGCTGGACAATATCCCCCTATTTTATTACTGGCCTATATTTTAAGCTTACGGACATTGTTTCCTCTGGTTCTGATCATACCTGACCTATGACACACGTACATAGTCTTGGTGTGTTTAAGAGTTTTCTTAGCACCACATGTCTGCACAAATGAAGCAAAAGTTTCTACTTCTATGGTTGATTTCCAAACCTGTAACGGTCCACTTTTTTGGCCTAATCAAAAGCCCTATCTTTAACGAGTAAACCACTTGCAGTCGCAGTAAGTTAGTGCCTGTTTAATTTAAAAATCTGATAATACGGCCCTGCGAGCTTAAATTATTATATTTAAAGAGTCAAAGGCTGGACGCAATTTGAAAACACTCAGTAAAAGTGCATATGCCAAATAATATGGGAAAATAATTATATTCTCTGATGTTGTTAAAAAGAGTTTCTTGTATTTTATATGCCTTATAAATTTAAATCTAGAGTGTGTAGAACTAATCGTGCGTGACCATGTCTGTTTCTAAGGAAGTTTGCGTAACCTGTAGCCCTGTAATTGGTCAAGAACATGGGAGTGCACGGGAGCGCGCGGGGTGCGGGCAGTTCGCAACGAGGTCGATGAAGAATCGATAGAGGAGTTCGCCTGGGGCGATGGAGTAGTAAGGACGTATAGAATCCGCCTCGAGCGGTGGTAGCGAGCGAACTTATGTGAGTGCTGCCCAAAGACAATTAGTGGAGGCATATTGAGTAATATGGTATAGTTATAGTACGTTTAGTTTAGTTACCGCGGTGTATTCTAACCTTATGGATTGCGGTGTTTTGACCAAATTATGATATGGTGTTTTTTTGTGGATCCAGTCAAGTAAGCCCTATGCCGGTACCGTAAGTACATGATTATCTTAATGTTGCCAACCCCTTTTCGGACAATTAGTACATACTGTGTATTGAGTGAACTACAGTTTGAACTTGGGTATTTTAAGTTAAATACCGTCATGTTTATTCGACATTTGATGTCGTATGTCTCATTACATATGAGTTTTGTATCTTTACGTTCCTGTGGTAAATTATGTCTTACATTGCCTTTTGTATTTGTTTAAGTACATACAGTATGTTTATTAGGCAATGATGTTTTATATTGCCTTACCGTTATATTTTGTATCTTTACGTTTATGTGATAAATTATGTCTTACCGTGCCTTATGTATTTGATTAAGTATATACCGTGTGTTCAGTTTACCTTTATGCATTACTTTGCCTTATGTACTTGTTTTTACAGTTATGTTTATTTGATATTTGATATCTTATGTGCTTTATTTGATTTGTACCAAAGTAGTTACCAATTTTTGTCTATTGGCTAACTGCGGTATTTGATAAATCTTAGAGTGTATTATAGTTAATATTGTGCCTTTTGTTTTGTACACCGACCTTTTGTCGGGCGTTCATTTTAATTACTGTGCCTTCTGTTTTGTAACTGAATTTGTATTCATTTTTTTCCAGTTTTTATTGAATAGATAGGTATTTTGTTTAATGTAGTTTTTTTGTAATTCATTACCTATTATTGAAATATAAAAAAACTGGTGGTGCTAACTAAAACCCTGTATATATAAATATACATTTAAGCAATCCAAGCTAAATTGGTGGAAAGGTTAAAGCTCATCCCTGGGATATACAAATTTGGAGGATCTCTTGCTTGCTAGCTGGGTAAGTTTTAAAATAACTGGCTTGCTTTTTCATAAAACTAAATTTGAAATAAATGTAAAAAGGGGGTCGAACGAAACGCCGCGACGCACGGTGTTACAACCGAGAAGATTTTGAGGGATTCCGGGAAAGTTTTCTCGTGCTGGTGATAGCTGGCGCAGATCATTCTGAGGGAGCTTTCATTTGGTGAAACATACGATTGGGCAGGGTAGGCAGTTACAGACAAACCAAATCGGGCATAGCTCGATGGGATTTTAGGCCACAAGTTGAGAGTAAGACTAAATAAATGAAATTTCAAAGAGAGATGTCATACACTCGTAGGAACAGATGCGCTCAGTCGGAGGGTATATTTTGTTAAAGATTTCATTAGTGACCTCAGACGTGCCAGTCAGATTAATTTTCTACGGCGCCAGCGTAAGAAGTTAAGGTGACTCATCGCAAGTTTCGCAGTAGTGAGATTTTAAAATATGACAAAGGCGGTTACGCCAAGCGATTATGATGCGTTTTATCGAATAAGACGTGTGTGTTCCGTACCGAAGTTTGTTAGTGTTCTGAAGGTTACTTCTAACATTTGTCTGCCACCCAATTAAAATTTTTTTTAAAGCGATCGCCTTTCAAGTAAGATTTAAATTTTTTAATTTGAAGACAGTTTGGCCATAAAGAAATCAATTTAATTTGAAAATTTTTCAATTTGAAGTGTTCTAACTTCAAGCTTGTTTCAGTTTGGTACATTTATTTTTAACGAAGGTACTAGTTGATCCCATATGAGTAATTATTCATGATAAATCAAAAAAGAAAATTTTCATAAAATTCCTTTATTACAGTAATAAAGGAATTTTATGAGAATTTTTCTTTTTGATTTATCATGACATTTATTTTTTATTTCCATTGTAAAAAAAACTGAAGTTTCATAGACTCCTCAGGATTATTCTTTAGGTCTTCTGTTCTTTAGATTTCCTAATCTAACAAAGTTCTACCTTGATGTCAGCTGGTGTCAAAGATTTCAAACTTCGAAGGTATCGATACAAATGTAGTCAACGTCAGAGTCACAAATTTCATTCTGTGATTGGACTCTGATGGATAGTGATGTGCTAGAGAATCCTAACCTATGAAGAAGTTAACAACGTTTAATTTGGGTGGCGATGTCTAATCTGTCAGCGTTATTTTGATAGCGATATTCATATTAACAGCGATACTAGTCTTGATGGTTAAAGTTCAACTTTCGCCAGTAACAACTATCACTGTTTGAGAGAATTTTTTTTCTGTAACAACTGTCAGTATTTCCTTGACAGATAGAATAATTTTAATAGCTACCAGTACTATGATGATTTCTATTGGTTGCACTACTGCGCACTGAATGTATTTCTGCCCTTTCGACAGTTATAAAATAAATTATAGACAGTTCGTTTGACGTTTCACAACTTTAGTAATTCTTATAACTTTTTTATTGTAGAAACACGTGTAGCTAAGAGAAATACGAAATACCTTGTTATTTAACAATATTGCAGATTCCACTGCTTCTTTTTCGATTTGTATGAGACGTAATAAAAGTATTTTAAACTTTCGACTATAGATTTTTTTTTCGTTCTCAGAATTCATAATTAAAAATACTAATTACAACACCTCACTTACTTAAGGAATGAGTATTTAGTAATACTAATACTAAATCCTAATGTTTATGTTTTAATATTTTTTTCTGCGATGAAGTACAATGAATAATATAAATGAGATATATGAGAAAAAATTAAGCAAATGAAACAAGTGAGACAAATAACAGAAATGACGCAAATAAGACAAATTAGATGAATAAAACAAATAAGATGAATAAGACAAATAAGATAGACACAAATAAAATAAACAAGATAAATAAGATAAAAAAGGATGAATAAAGTAAATAAAACAAATAAGATAAATAAGATAAATACGACTAATAGGATTAATAAGAATAATAAGATAAATAAGATACATGAGATAAATGTGATAAATAAGATAAATAAGATAAATAGGATAAATAGGACAAATAGGATAATAAAGGGCACATTCAAGAAGAGAAAAATAATGTTGAAAAATGTTTATTTATATATCGCAAATTTAAAATTAAAATAAAAAAATCTGACATTTACAAAATTGTTCCTACCATTTTATTAGTTAATTGGATTTTATCAAATTGTTGTCTGTATAGCATTAATTTGTTGTATCCATACATCTTGTTACATTTTTGATAAATTTAGATTAATATGTTCTTTTTTTTTATTTAAATACATTAAAATATGAATAAACAATGATAATACTAAACACTAAAAATTCTATGCAGTTGATGTTTTAAATTATTTCAAATTTCGACTAAAATAATTCTTCGACTTTAAAATATATAATATTTTGCTGGGCAGATATACTAAGGTGCAAGCAATTCTAACAATTTTCAACATATTCAGATGGCGAGAATATTTGATAAATTAATATTAAAATTCCAAAACGCGATTAATGAGATCTTGTAAAGTTGAAATAACTAAGAAGAAAAATGAATTGGAAATAAGGTCCGACCTTTTTTTCTGGAGGGTCATTTTTACTATTTTTTTGTTTAAGTTCTTATTTGCAATTTTATTG
Source organism: Rhamnusium bicolor (assembly GCA_029963845.1). NCBI lineage: Eukaryota > Metazoa > Arthropoda > Insecta > Coleoptera > Cerambycidae > Rhamnusium > Rhamnusium bicolor. The sequence continues at coordinate 130,950 of JANEYF010003737.1, forward strand.
ACAAATAAAAAAGTTTGTTTTCAATACTTTTCATTTAATTTTTTTTATGCATATAAAAAGAAAATTTATGTTTTTAGTAAAATAACGTTCTAGTTAAATATATTTTTTTTTGATTTAAAAAAACCACAAGCTTTTATGTTCATCGCTGAATTTTATTTGATTAGTTCTAGAAATGTCTTTATTTAAATGCGCTCATTTCAGAAATAGCACTCTTAAAACAAAATATTTTACAAACTGGTTGAAAAATACTGAGCTTTTCATTAATGTTCTTTAAATTCACTCGGCGTACACGTATCCTGAAAGCAAATTTATTATTTATGTATACAGAACAGTCAATCACTAACCTCGTCGAGCAAGAAAACTTTAAAGAAAAAGCATAAAAAAACTTTATAAATGGTTTGGAGAATGCTACAAGAAGTATAAGGCAGTGACTTTAAAAGCTGACTCAAACAAGACCCAAAACCTTGCGTATATAAATCATCTCCGAAGCGGAACCTTCCAGAAGTGACGTCACACGTCATATATTTGTATAGATAGAATTTTATATGCGAAGATGTAAATTAATACGATACCATTTGTTATCGTATGATTTTATGATCCATGTTTCCTGACAAATAGGCAAGACCATTCGAGACTATTTATTTGTACACTGCAAAAATGATACAAGAGTTTTTACAGGTTGTTCCAAAATTATGTAGTCAAATTCACAGTACGTAAATGGGCTCAATATAGAACGAAAACATTTATAAATATATATTTGGTCAATACACATATTAAAGGAGTTACACCATTTCATGGATGGAGGAAAAAATATTGTTTTTGCTGTAATTCAGAAACTATAACAGGTGCGTATATCAAACTTTAGAATCACTTTTTGTTTGGTATATAAACAATGTTATACATTTACTTTCCAAGGTGCAGTGCACATGGGAGTATGTTGCGTGTATTAATAAATATTTTTAAATTCGTTATCTATCTAGCGTGGTGCCAAGAAAAGTATGGAAGATTGCAAGGACAGCCTTTTGATGGACCACTGTATTACACAGGATTCTCTGCAATACAAGCGGAATCTATGGATCTATTGATTCAACATGGCACGAGCTATTGTTACACTTGCTCGAATGTCTTGCGGTACCAGCACCAATAGTGAGACGCATAGAACAGTTGCTGCCGCTATGGGAAACTCGCTGCACCATAACATCAGTTGCACAGTGGGTCACAACAGAGCAGGTGGCATTTAGGAGGGGAGATGTCCAGGGTGACACCCTGAGTCCTCCTGTAATCTTCTGCATCTCACTGCTACCGTTGTCTGTTGGGCTCCGCCAAACCAGCGGATATCAATGTGGACTACCCAGCGATCGGAGGCATAAGGTCACCCATCTGTTTTATAAGGATGACCTTAAACTGTATGCCTCCGGAGAGCGCGAATTACAAAACACTCTTAGGGTGGTCGAAGAATACAAGCGGGCCATTGGTATGGATTTCGCGTTGGACCAATGTGCAGTCGTCCCCCACCGATGCGGGGATTTCTCTGAAGAGATGCCTAGCTCGAAGATGGAAGCATCCTAAGACATCTGGATGCCAGAGAGACATACATATCTGGGTGTGCAACAAAGGCACATCCAGGATGTAAAACAAATAAAGGATTCTCTACGGGGAAAGCACAGATATCGTCTCCAAAAGATTTCGAGGAAGAACAAGGTGCCCACTACTAAAATGCTTGTCGTTCCGGTTCTGCTCTATTCCATTGGAGTAGTGAAGTGGACAGTAGACGAGTTGCGCCAATTAGACAGAGATACTTGCAAGACGATGAATATTTACAGAAGTATTCATCCTAGATCGTGCATTCCTCGTGTGTACCTCCCACGTCAACGGGGGGACAGGGACTCTTGAGCTTGGATTGTATGCATGGCAGAGTAGTACTGGGTATGGCATATAACGTGTCAGAGAGTTCCCTCTTACAGTTTGTAAAACATCATGAAACCGTAGGAGTGGGAGCAGGATTGTTCAAGGCAGCAAAAAGAGAAGCAGATGAACTCGATATTGCATTCGACACCAAGCGAGGTGGTGGGCGAGGTGCTGATGTAGAGTCAGTCACTGAACTTCAGCCAAATCGCCTGGAAGCCCGAATTAGAGCTGCCGAACAGGAAAATCTGTTTCGACAGCACATCGATAAACCCTAGTGGTGTCTTCTATAAGAACATAGAAACACTGGGTTTATCGACCAGGCTGACATTCGCCATTCTAAGGTCAGCCGGGCTTAAGTCGGAGACCGAGGAATTCAATATGGCCTGCCAAGATGGTGTTATCAACACTTTGGTGCCGCGTGTGGCATGTAGAGGTTCCTGACATCAACGGCAAAACCTGCCGTCAGGCGCAGGAATCGCTTATGCACATATTATCTGCATGCACCGCATACGCGATTTCGGCCTACATTCATCGACATAATGCGGCGTTACGAGTACAACACTACCATCTAAGGCACTCGTACAAGATAGACTAGACACCAGTGCTGCCTTACATCACCAGAGATATAGAGTCCGTTGTCGAGAACGAGAAATGTCGGATTTACTGGAACTACTCGTTCCCGACGATCAGGCTAATCCAAGCCAACAAGTCTGACATAATCCTCCTCGGCTATCAACTCAAGGTGATGTATGTCATTGAATTCTCGGCACCTGCAGAGAAAAATATCACCTTGAAGGAGGAGGAGAAACGGACCAAATACCGCGATTTCCAGTACGAGCTCCAAGTGCTGTACCCAGGCTACTCGGTCAAAATGGTCGTCCTAATAATCGGTGTACTCGGAGGGATAAAACCTACGCTGCTCTCGAAATTGAAGACCATACTAGCAGCCAAAAATCAGATGAGTGGCTGGCAGGCCAAATACAGAATGCGGTGATTCTGGGTTCTCTCCGTCTGCTTAAGGCAAACGATTCTGGAATCAACAGTCACTAATCCTGCGTGATGTGGGAAGTGGCTGTGATTAATATGCTGGCGCGACTCCCGTGAGGTGTCGGAGGACTGTCCAGCGTCGGGAAAACAAAAAAAAAAACAGTACATTTATTATTCACCAAATATTTACATATGATTGCACAGTTTTTTTTAATATATTATAATAATAAGTGGTAAGTAAAAGGCTTAAAGGTTCAAATTTCTGGATAAATTCAGACTGATCTTCCACCAATGCTACATTTTAAGTAAAGTAAAATTTTGACAGATAACTAATACTAAATTAAACATATAAATACAAATTTGGAAGAAAAAAAAGGAAAGGGAGACTAAGATAAGAGGGAAAAGTAGCATAGAAGAAAGAAATGATGAAAAAATAGATATTTTACAGAAATTTTGATCAACTATGTAAGTTTCTAGAAAAAAAGCAATAAAACAGCTACCGAGTATCACACAAGCATCGTTTCAAGGACGCTTGTGCAACACTCAACAACCATTTCATCACCCTTCTCAGAAATGTCTAACAATGGGAGGGCACGACCTTGGGAATTTATTTTGGGATGAGACTTCGTGTAATAATTGTACTCTTAGGTGTTCACCCCTTGAAATGGCAACGCGCAACGCTTAATCGATTCGGAGAAAATGACGTTTAAAAATTCAAACCTCAGCTTATATACTAGTGAGGTTTTCGAGTGCCCGCGGCGAAATAGCCCAGCCGATAACGTGTTTGCGTACCGCTTGGGCACTCGGGGTTCGGAATCCCGTGCACGACTTACTTTTTTTTAATTATTTATTTAATTGTTTTTAAAATTAAAAAAATTTATTATTTAATATTATCGATTATTTAAATAACAATAATGTTATTTTGCTAACGAAAAAGACTTTAAATTTTTAATCATAATTTAATTAGGTATAGTAATTATCCTATTACTTAAAATCCAATAAAACTAATAGTTACAATATTTTTAAATAGTAACTTTAATTACTTCTATCATTAAAATCTAATTAAAAATAAAATAAGAAAGAAAAAGTAAGTCGTGCACAGGATTCGAACCCCGAGCGTCCAAGCGGTACGCAGATACGTTATCGACTAGGCTATTTCGCCGCGGGCACTCCAAAACCTCACTAGTATATAAGCTGAGTTTGAATTTTTAAACGTCATTTTCTCCGAATCGATTGAGCGTTGCGCGTTGCCATTCTAAGGGGTGAACACCCTAAAGAAGTACAATTATTACACGAAGTCTCATCCCAAAATAAATTCCCAAGGTCGTGCCCTCCCCTTGTAAATGCGAAGCAAATAAAATAGTGCATATTTTTTTAAACTGCGTAAGTATGAGATCACTAAGTGCTTATTAGGTAATTTTTGTATTTAAATTTAAATGTTGAAAAAGAAAAACTGAAGTTTAAAAAGTGTAATTTTATGATACTATTAATACAGGTAGCAACATTGTAAGAGTATAATCTGTAAAAATTTCTTTGTCGTGATATGGGATGGTGAGTAAATTTTTTCGACGGATATTTATGTTGTGGACATCTGTTCTGTAGGTTAATTTGTTATACAGATAAGGAGGTGTTTCTGATTGGATTATATAAGAAAAGGCATGTCATATGAAGTTTTCGTCGGTTAAACATATTTATACATATATACTTGTCGTATTTTAATAGGATTCAACATTTTCACGAAAATCAACTTCAAATGTCTAACTGTATTTCAGGCTTCTTCTAATAAAATAAATATTATTTAGTAGGCTTCCTTAATTTCCGATATTCGATCAGTGAAGGTAAGCAGCACTGATCGAGTCCGGCAATTGGATGGATGAACGATAGCTCGTCTAACAGTCGGTAGGCTGTCAACAGACAATCCCGGGAAGGCCGCTGGCCTGATGCAGGCGGAGAGGCAAGCCCGGGTGGAGGGTCGAAGAGACCTAACCAGGAGGTTTGCCACTCTGCTAGCGGTGCAGGCGGGCAGGCCCAGGCGGTGGGTTAGTTGACAGTCGAAGACCGTGGTTCGAGTCCACGCTAAACTGTAGGTCCCTAGGTAAAAAGGGCCCATTGTGGCGTACTTGCCTAGTAAAATAAGTAGCTACTACTACTACTACTAGTAGGCTTCCTTCCATGACTCAAATTAATATCTATCGAAGTGAATATAGTAGCAAAAATGAATTTAATTACAGTAGTATTTTTGCACTCGGGAACTGCACAGTATTTATAGTTTTTTCTTTTATTGTTCATTTTACTGTAAGTATTACCACTAACAAAATAGTAAACAAAAATACGAAAACAGTTAGCCGCTAAACACTATATCTATACTAAACGGCTCAACTGTGTACCCGTCTTTCAATCGGCACCGGCCAGCAGTTGTAGGGTTCCGATAGGGATCCGATGACGTCGCCGTTTGACAACGGAGTGTTATTCAGCTCGCTGAATTTAAAAATTTCATTACATTATGATTGAAGGAGACTTCTGATAAATAACAATTTTTGCACACTTGCTAAACACAGTACAATCTTTCAACATATGGAATAAAAAAATAATGCTAATGAGCTTATTTTCTTTCTTATTTCTATACAACTTATTTTAGAAACTATCTAATATATTCTAGTGCAGTAAATAAACAAGGATTACATCATGTCAAATAATAAATATAGTTTAAAAAAAGTAAAAAAACACGCTTTTAAAGCACATCAAACTAAAAAGTGAAAAAATAATTATGAATATAAACTGAAAACAATAATGAACGAAAAATACTAGTATTATTGGGAAAAAAGCGTGGGTTGCTCGATATACGAAAAATATGGCACAAAGCGCCCAGTGGGATTTGAACTCACGCCCGAGGAGTTCGTCGTTTCGCGTCGACTGCCTTAGCCCGCTCGACCACCGACCTAACTGACAATTACGGAATGTACTTACATATTAAGCCTTTGCTCTCACGCAGAGGATACGTGAGAAAGGACTGGCGATCCTGATCAGGATAATGATATAAACTTATCAAATTATTGTATTGTTACCAGTTCTTCGTAAGTGTACAAAGTTTCAATTAAATCTGTCCGTTTAAAGTGGGTCAAAATCGAGTCCAAAGAGTCGGTTACAAACAAACAAACAAAAAAGCAAACAAGCAAGCAAGCAAGCAAACATACAGGTGAAGCTAATAAAAGCGTGTTAAAAATAAAACAATACTTTTATATAATAATTGCATTGAAACCAGTTTTCCTCAAACTTATATTAAATAAACTCTAAAAACTTTTAAAATTTATATTAAAATAAATATATTTTAACTTTTACCAAGAAGAGGAACTTAATTTGTTTTTAGATTATTAAAATAAATGTTGAAGTTACAAACAAATTATTCACCACTTGTAAAGTAATCAGATCATTATTCTCTTGTATCTCGCTGTTTCAGTTGTACAGCTGAATTTCGTAACACTGTATAATATAATACATTTTTGTAGCGAATATAAATAGTTGCAGTGTTTGTGTGTGAAATTACAGCAGAACAAGTGTTTCATTCATTAATATAAATTATTAATTGATACCTTAATAAACAAATTAGAAAATAAGAAATGTACAGTTATTAGGTTCTATTATTTGGTACAAATTCCTGCTGATCTGTAGCGTAACACATAACAAACTGCCATTATCGAAGGATTGCATTATGTTTCCATCTCATTTAGTTTAGTGGCCAGTATGAATGGTTGGAATAGTTATGGTACGTTGGAAAACGGAAGCTTAACGGTAATACTTGGTGTTGGGAATCAATCATCGACCAGTGTCATATTACGTAAGCTCTAGTCGCTGTTCCATTTTACGATATGGACTTTTTACTATGGTAATTCCCGTTTATTTGGTAGTTTACTTTTTATAAGGGTATCTTGCCTATTAAGTGTGAACGCTCATAATGTTATTTAAATTTTCGTTTATAGTTATAAGCTTACACTCGAATTATTCAGGAACTTGAGGAATACTGCTGAAATGTTTAGATACGATGGGTTTCTTGTTCTCGGGGTCATTCTGATACACTTTGATACCTGTATAACACTGAAATTTCGAAATTATTAATATTCCTCTTCGGCGCACTGGAGTTTAGGGAATGGATCTGAAATTAGTTAGTACAGAGGAGAACTGTCTTTATATTTTATCAGTAATGTCGAGTGTGTATGTATAAGTATAGTGTATATGTATGCACATGTGTAAGAGTAAAATTGTGTGTGTGTATGTGTCTGTGTGTGTGTGTATGTGTATGTCTGTGCTATGTGTATGGTATGTGTATGTCAGTGTGTGTGAACATGTGTGTATATGTGTATGTGTGTGTGTGTGTGTGTGTGTGTGTGTGTGTGTGTGTGTGTGTGTGTGTGTGTGTGTGTGTGTGTGTGTGTGTGTGTGTGTGTGTGTGTGTGTGTGTGTGTGTGTGTGTGTGTGTGTGTGTGTGTGTGTGTGTGTGTGTGTGTGTGTGTGTGTGTGTGTGTGTGTGTGTGTGTGTGTGTGTGTGTGTGTGTGTGTGTGTGTGTGTGTGTGTGTGTGTGTGTGTGTGTGTGTGTGTGTGTGTGTGTGTGTGTGTGTGTGTGTGTGTGTGTGTGTGTGTGTGTGTGTGTGTGTGTGTGTGTGTGTGTGTGTGTGTGTGTGTGTGTGTGTGTGTGTGTGTGTGTGTGTGTGTGTGTGTGTGTGTGTGTGTGTGTGTGTGTGTGTGTGTGTGTGTGTGTGTGTGTGTGTGTGTGTGTGTGTGTGTGTGTGTGTGTGTGTGTGTGTGTGTGTGTGTGTGTGTGTGTGTGTGTGTGTGTGTGTGTGTGTGTGTGTGTGTGTGTGTGTGTGTGTGTGTGTGTGTGTGTGTGTGTGTGTGTGTGTGTGTGTGTGTGTGTGTGTGTGTGTGTGTGTGTGTGTGTGTGTGTGTGTGTGTGTGTGTGTGTGTGTGTGTGTGTGTGTGTGTGTGTGTGTGTGTGTGTGTGTGTGTGTGTGTGTGTGTGTGTGTGTGTGTGTGTGTGAGAGAGTGTGTGTGTTAAAATTTAAAAAATCGAATTAAAAATTTTTATTGCATTTCTGGACGATTCTCGACGAATTATAATAGAAAAACATAACACATATCAATGAATGAAGGCACATTATATTATTTTAATGTATTTTAGCCATTCTAATTAAATTAGTTTTCAGATTTAGACATTGGCACTAGAAGCGAGTACTACTATAGTCTGTAAGAAATGCCTGGGTTTACATATTTTACTTTATTGCTATAAACTTGATAATTAACTATAATTAATTAATCAATGACTTAATTTTGAAACATGTTTATTATGCAAATACTTCAAACCTTACATATTCCACTCATTAATTATTTAAATTGGAAACAATTTCATAGACTTATTTCCAACAAAGTTCTCAAAATGAATAAGGAATGCATGTAATTTTTTAAAGTAAATATCGTTGGCTACAACCAGCCTCAAATTTACATAATTTAATAATATAATACAATCTGTCAGGCGTAGGCTCTTGCTACCGCATAATATGCAAATAATTAAAAATAACAATGCCCTGTTTTTATTACATCCAGCTTTACAGAATATAAGAAAAATCCTGTGACAGAAATAATTTTAATAGGCTATGCACTTTCATATGTAAGAGGTGATATACATGGAGTACATTATGGTTTATACTTCCACATATTTTTGTTGTTATATTAATATTAGTTGGGCAACCAGATTGCCCTCCTTTCTGAAACTTTTGAACATGATTCTTTTTTTATAAATTAGAGTCCAGTGAATTTTAAAAAGTAAAATCTAGATAGTTCCACAACTAAAATATGGATAAAATATGTTTTGAATATGAAATATTCTCCATGATTGCTTATAATTTTTGTTTCTATGCGTTTTTAAATACAACTTGCAGTTTTGGAAAAAATGTACTCATATAAGTAGAGTAGAGCAAGAAAACGTCATTGTTGAAATTTTAAATGTTTGTATGCGGAAAAGTTGCACGCTGATGAGTTAATAAGCATTGAAAAAGTTGGATTATATTTCCCTTTTTTTGAAATCAGTGATTTATGTCACTATACCTGACCTTGTTACATTCCAAAATCGCAGTAGGCATTTATTCAGTATAAAACTCCTTAACGATATGCAACGAACGTACCTACTGTACTCGTAGTACCGCTACTTACTCCCAGTTGGCACGGTGAATATTTCCGTGCGAAATTCTGCTGACGTATTTTCCGTCCTCCTAAAGTTCGCCATATTGTTGATTGCTTGAGTGAACGGCACAAGTCGTACGGAGTGACTCTCAAGGGACTAATCTGAAGTCATCCGCAAGGGATTAATGAGAAGTCACTTCAATTTTCGGTCGATTGTTTTGGTTCGCAGTGAGGACTGCGTAAGCGGTTTGAAGAGACCGATTTCTGGAAACAGGAGCTGGGTACGATTTGTGCTTTCTGGTAGCAGAGAGTGAGGTTACGCTGACAACAACGTGTTCGCTATTTTGGAGAATTCCTGCACCCTCTTGGTTAGAGGTAAATAATTTAATTTATAGTTCTGTTAAGATCACGTTTTAGCATGTCACTGGTTTTCCAGTAAGTAGCCGGTACAAAAGTGACATGAAATATATATTTCCTTAGGGTCCACGGAAGGGTCCAAGGAGGTCCATTGTCCGCGTTCGGGGCAGACCAAATTCGTAGAGTCTGGAGTCCTGCACATACGAGGGCGAAGCCTGCCTAGCAGCTGGACTAAGTGCCGATCAGCCAAGTTAGTGGTGAGAGTGTTTAAAAAAGGTTAAAAAAAAAAGAAACAACCGTCAGTGCCTATCAGCCCTAGTTCTTTTATATATGATTTAAATTTGCTATATCTTTTTTATCTTTTTCTTTGTGTTTGGTGTATTAACCGATAACCTGGACCATTATACAGTGTGAGAGTACATGTAAACCCAGGGTGTGGCCACATTGTGGGTACTGAAGTGCCAGTATCCTTTCTTTTTTTGTTAAATTCATGAGAAACAGGTTATCAAATGCATATGATTTAACTGATTTATTTGGTAATAATTGTGTAAAGGTAGTACTAGTAGCTGACGTAACTCAGCAGCACATTATTTAATTTTATGTATATATTTTGTAAATATAACCCATATATATAGGCATTCGATATTTATTTTCCCAGCACCACCCAATAACGAGAACCAGTAAGTAAAGAAGTAAGTTAGTTAAAATTATAATTATTATTCAGATATACTGGGTGTACGCCCTGAGGTCTGAGCTAGTTTTATTTTGTCGGAGCACTCGTTGACTTATCCGGGCTAAGTAGTGCTTCGGCTTGCTACATCCCCACGCCCAGTGAGTTTTGTGATCATATACCCTACCTTTTGGGTAGGGGTAGAAGAAGGGTAGCAACCTTCCAGTCTACCACTAAGTACCATTAGTAACGATCGTTTTTTGCATAAGTAGCTTGTTATAATAATAGGAAAGGTACACTGAATGTGTAATCGTATTTGGTTCTTGTATTTAGAATTTAGTGCATTGTGACAGTTGCATAGTCGTAGGTTGTTTTGCTCTATATAAGAAAAATTTACCTACAACTAGAAAACATATCGTTTGCTTTGTTTTAGGAGAACCTTCGCAGTTTAACGATAAGGTATTCAGATATAATGCGATGTTATTTGTGACTTCGTCAAACTTTACTGGAAACTTTCCAAAAAGGAGACAGAATCTACTTTAAGAAATATTTCAAAAATCTTGATCGTAAAACTGGAAATATTGTGGCCTTATTTATATTCCAGTAGTATCGGATCAAAAAATTCTACATTTGACAAAACAATATCACGATAAAATCAAAAAGATAAAAAACCTATGAAATCTTGAATTAGTGAGGTATTTAAACAAATATGTATATAAAAAAAAAATAGGAAACGTGAAAAGTAGACAGTCAGCATATAATTGTTCTGAATATTTGCTGTGTGAGAACTAAAGTAAAGTACCGGTTAGGGCACGAGAATTTTTCAACAATTAGAAGCATTAGTTTGAAATCAGGCGAATGTGAGCCAAAAGAAGTTAATTGTGTAATGCTACATCACATGAAGATAATAATTCATAAGTAATGGCATCCGTAATGATATGATTAGTCGAATTACAATGAAATCAATTTATTGACAAAATTGGCAAATGGTCACTGTTTTTGCACTATCATTAGAAGAATCTCAACTGATTGATGCATTTTAAACAAATGACTGTTAATATCCTTGAACAAATAAAAACATTTATTTTTCCTTGCCGTAGAACTCTGCATAAAATTGGTGACTGGAGTATCTATCTCCATCAGTTTGTGAACCAAAGTCCAGCGACAGATATGTAAAATTTAGAATTGCGTCTCCGCAATCTTTGGCCTTTAAATCGGATAGTAAAAATCGTAAAATAAAATATTTCGCTGGTTAATAGCGGGTGGGTGAAACGTCTTGCAATTTTCTTAGTTCTACCAAATTTTTATTAAAATATCTGATGTGACCAGCACATAACTTTCTTATACCAGTAAATATCATCCTGATCTAAAAAATCATTCTATTTAATTCTTCACTTACCTCAATTAAATTTTTATAGCGTACCAAAAATGTTTTATTATATTTTTTAAATAATTAATTATCAGCGTCATTGATACTGTCAATAATAATTTATGTCACATATTTTAACAATTTCTTCTTGTGTTGACATTGACATTTTTGTAACTAAATTAGACCTTTCAAATGTCAAACTGTTAAGTTTATCCTAACCCCAATTTATGAGGCCAAATGTGTAAAATATTTCATTTTACATCAGCTTTATTTAAGTACTTGGTAAATATATTTTATTGGCTTGATATTGTAGACAATTTATTTTCCATCAAGAATATATTTTTTTGTAAAGGCAAATATAAAAAAGTTTGGGTCCCGTGGACCTTTCAGCCAATTTTGCTCATCACCGAATTTATCATTGTCTTTGACCTTTAGAACATGTGTGTCAAATTTGAAAGCTTTATCTCAAAAACTGTGGTTGCTATCGCGATACAGACATGCTGAAAGATTTTTTTTTCTATAAAGTTATGTTTTTTTCATTATAATTCGTCGAGACTCGAAATTTTTTAAAAATTTTCCCCCGGAATTGTACCTTTTTCTTTCATTCATTCACAGACAGACAGACAGACAGATACACATACAGACACATACACAGACACACACATAGACACACACACACATAGACACAGGGTTCAAAACGTATATATCAATCAAAATCTCGAGGTCGAAAAAAATCACGATTACTATACTTCCTTATATTAGGTATAAGAAAGTAAAAACTAGCTGAGAGTGGAATAATAAATGAAATATATAGAAACAAACATTAAAAATTACTATTATCTTTAAGTACATGGCGGCACTGAAAAATGTAAGCCTATTTTTTACAGGGTGTTCAGATCTATATGTCTATCTTCACTTCATCCTACGAAAATTTTTACATCCAATAGAGGGCCTATTAGATGTATAAACTTTATTAGTCTAAACTAATTAATATGTAATATGTGAAGAACAGCCTCCTTTATCAACTGATATTTTTTCGTAACTTAACGTTTAAAAATTTCTCTCAAAAATATGTTATTTTTCGAGATATTAAAAAAATCCTCGAAAAATTGTATATATACAGATGGCTTTTTGAAAAAACATTTCTGTAATAATGAAGTCATCCAGTAATCCTGTTAGTTATCAAGAGTATATAAATGAAAGGTACTCAAATAGATCAATTAAGGTTGCAAATTACCTTTCCGTTGAAACATTTAAAATATTTTTTTTGGAAAAATTGTATGATTAGAACTTGATGCATTAGAAAGAGTTTTTGCCATATCTCTAAAGATAACTGACTAGATTGTAAAGGCAAATGTTTGTAGATAACTCTAAAATTCTTGAACAGCAAATTTTTTAAAAATTCTGTTGAAAAGCACATTATCTTGTATTTGACCACTTAAAGTTTATTGTAACGAAATTTAGGGTTAAAAAGAGCTTACCAAATCGTATTAACAGTATGTGATGACTGGTTTATAGATGAATAAACGGAAGTTTTTTATAATCGTCGTTATTTAGTTTCGATAGATTTAATTCCAACAGTATAGGTGAATGAAGACGGTTATAAAACATTATTTAAACTAAATTATTAATTGTTGAAAAAAAAAACAACAATAAATTGTAAAGCTTCTTAAGAAATTAATGGTATCCATTTTTGCTCTCCGGGAAAACATTTAAAATGTTATAACACTGGCGCATTCTTCAAAAATTAGCAAACTGTTATTCATCTACAGACAAATTTTTTTAATGTATTTTCTTCCCTGTCGTTGGTGGTTGTTGCCCCACAAAAGCATCAAAATAGGTATTCTTAATATTCCTTGAATGTTTAGTGACTAGCTATATACTAATATTACCGTGGGAATAGGTCAGTCAAAACGGAGAAACTAACTTTTTAATTTAGTAGACGTTCCGCTACATTTATTAGCACCCAGGACTAGTCAAATTGAATTTTCCTTGTTCATAATCAGTAATAAATAAAACAAATGAAAACTGGTGCAAAATATAGTTATAACATATAACATAAAACACATAAACGCTATACAGCAAAATGCAAAAATAGTTTATAAGCATAATAATATAAAGAATGTTTAGTGCCATATCCCCAAAAAAAAAAAAACAACTATGCAGCTACGGACTAAACATTCTTTATTTTATTTTGTCCCCAATAAATCTATATTAGTTTATAAGCATATTTGTAAAAGACATTATATAAAATTAAAAAATAGATCCTAAAAATAAAACGGGATCAAATAAAAACAGTGTTTTTATTATCATATTAGGATGGAAATATTCATGGCAATGGATATGTTTCCTCAGTGATGAAGAAGGAAACAGAGATTAATGTAAAATTCCTAAGGAAATTTATGAAAAACCTATCAACAAATGAGTTACCGTACACATCTGATTAACGAATGGAAAGAAGCATGTGACTCAGGAAAAGTGACCGGTATAGTTTTTTTTAGATTTAAAGCGTACATTTGAAACGGTAGATAGAGATAGACTACTAAAAAAATTGAAAGAATATGGAGTTGATGGAGTTGTACATATGTGGTTATGTACTTATTTGAGTGGCAGAATGCAAAAAGTAAAGTATGACGAGTATGTATCGACAGCAAGTAGTATAATTGTTGGAATACCGCAAGGAAGTATTTTGGGTCCACTTTTATTCATTTTATACATTAATGACATGGTAGCTCTGTTTAGTAACTGCTGCTATCATTTGTTTGCAGATGATACGGTCATTTATATAACAGAAAAAAGCGGTGGGTCGATGATGAATAGAATGAATGAAGTTCTAAATGAGGTGAATGAATGGTTAGAAGTGAATAAACTGAAGTTGAATGTGTCTAAAACAAAAGGTATGATAATGGGAAAACAGAGGTTTAAAAACGAAATAGAACAGCAAGGACTAGATTTTCGAGCTAGTGGAGAATTGATTCAAGTCGTCAAGGAGATTAAATACTTAGGAGATAGACGATAGACTTAAATTCAGTAATCATGCCAATTATGTGTGTAAGAAGATTGCTAAAAAAGATTGGTGTGTTAAAAAGAGTTAGTTGGTATCTGACTATAGCAAGTAGAAAATTAGTATACAACACTATCGTTTTATCGCACTTTAATTATTGTAGTACGGTTCTATATCTCGCAAACCAAAGCGACATGGATTGTCTGCAAAAGTTACAGAACAGAGCCATGAGGGTAATATTAAAATGTAACATTTACACTAGAATGAATGACATGTTGAAAATATTGGGTTGGATGAATGTGTACAATTATATCGAGTTCAATGTATTGATTCTCATACATAAAACTAAATTGCAACTGGTACCTCCCTATCTGCAAGAAAATGTGCAAACTATTGAAGATTTTCACAGCTATAACACTAGAGGTAGAATAAATTTTATATTGCAACGAGTAAACACAACTGCTGCACAGAGGTCAATTTTTTTTCAGGGGTTTAAATACATATAATAGCCTTAGTAGGGAAGCTAAGCAGGCTAGTAACATAGCTTCTTTCAAAAGAATAGTTAGAGATATTTATATATAGGATTTCAATTACATGTATTAATATAGTTAAAAGAAGAATTAATTTTTTACAGATAAGTTATGATAGGTGTATAGTTAAGAGAGAAAGTGTTAATTTTATTTTTCTATTTAAATAGGTGATATTTATGGTGCATATATGTGTGCATGTGTACATATGTGTGTATATATGTATATGTATACATATTTTTTTCTCGTACCACTGTAAAATTGTAAAATATGTATAGCAAAGTGTTAAATAAAGGTCTGTTATTATATTATTATTATTATAAATGATTATCCTGAAAATAAGTTGCCTGTCACGGCCAAAAATGAATTAGTGGCTACAATGATATATTTTCTTTTAGAAAAAAAGGCGCCAGAAAGAAAAATTTTGATCTATAAGAGTTTCTAGAAAACGGCTAAAAATCTGATCCAATGGAAAACAAGATCGGCAAGTCAAGAGATAGGGAGAAAAAGATGAATTTTTTCCCAATATTCACAGAAAAATATTACTATAAAATGTTTCTTGTAGCTTATCTCAATGTAACTCAAATGTAGAATATGTACATTAAAGAATGCGAGGAAAAAAACCCTTGGGACAACTATATGGTGAAACTTTCCTCATATGTTAACATTTTTTCTACGAAGTTTAACCTTTCTTTTGAAATATAGTGTGGTTCTGGACAAAATACTGATGAGTATATAGAAAATTACAAAACAAATTTTAAGGCTCAAGGACAAAATGGAGGAAAACCTATTATTGATAAAAATCATTATGGATTTGCACCAAACAATGTAATTCTTGCTCCTAGATTGAGTAGTTGTTTTAATAGTTTCTATAACAAAATGTATTGGAAATATTGTTTTGATTTATTTATCTAAAACTTTTATATTAGCGCATATAGATAAAAATGACAGTATAAAATATAAAAAACTACAGGTATTTATCATTAGTATTATATTAGGTTTGAAGGAATATTTATGTAATACACAATAATTATTTTATTATTATTTTTTTTCTAGAGATGCATAAATATTAAGCACTAATAGGTCAGATTTTTAAAACAATGCCACTTCCGACACTCAACTCGAAATGGTTTTTATTTGAGGCAAATGTATCTATATAATTTCTTTTCAGCGTGAATAGTTTAATTTCTGCGACAAATATTTTATTTTCAATGGATAGCGAATTTGGCAAATAGAGGAAGCTGTGTAATAGTAAGTTGTTTGTGTAGGTTTTGCTACTTGTATAAAGAAACGGATGATAATGTTAATCAACTTGTAATTTCGTTTCGTCAGTATTATACGCCACCGCACTATGGGCCGATGGTGGAGGCGCCGTCTCAAAAATACCAAAAACCAAAAACCGAATAAGGAACACAAACTTCAATTTTCTTATAACTAATACATCAAACTTTTATAATTTGGTTTGGTAATTTATTTAAATGTTGACTGGGTTCAGTTAGTATAGACTTCAAAAGTAGGAATATGGAGAGATTTAGATGTGTTGTTTTGATGCCTATTTTAAATAAACAATTTCGTGCTTCAAAATTAAATAAAGTGCAATGTGCTATACACCGTTTCAAAGAGCATTTCTTCTAGTATTAAAAACATAAAAAATATTTGTATATTGCTTATCCCTTACTACAATAAGAAAATGATAAAGGTCTCATGTTACTGGAATGACTTTCTCAACTTCAAGAAAAATTTTAACTGTTAGCAGGGTTCGCCCGGGTAAGTTTTTTTTTTTCACCAACTGGCAACTAAAACGATCCTGTATAAGATCCAAAAAAATCTTGCGGATTTTTTTGCGCTTCTCTTGCAAATCAACAAAATATACAAAGAAGCGCGCGCGACGAACACTTAAAAATCTGCAATACTCGTTCCGTAAGAATTATGAATTTGCAAAATACGGCGTTATAAAGAATACATATACATTATGGAATTGCAACAAATCAGAGCATAGCATTTCACTGAATGCTTGGATTTTAGAAATCGTATATCCGGACGGTCCCATCTGATTTAGCAGCACCACCATATTCCACCTTTGACAAAATATGTTTACGAGTGACTTGCGGTTAAATAAAATCAAATAAATATTTGTAGTTGTTAAACTTATTAAACTAAGTGGTATACAGATAAAAATGGTTTACGATATAATTTGAAAAAAAATATTTTTTGCCATGAAAAATAAATCAAAGAGAAAATATTTTTTTTCTTCACCTATACACGGGATGTGTATTCTGTGGTTATCATTGTCCTTAGGAAAGTATATAAACTTGGGTTTGTTAAAATTTTAGGTTATTATTAATGTATACAAGCAGCATTAATTAATAGTAATCAATAATTTGCCGCTGTCAGCTGTACCTACGACAATAAATAATGAACAATTTCAAAATTACTAAACGTAACATATATGACGCTTTTATAGAGCACGGAAAACATATATCAACAGCAGAACGGTACGTTAAGGAGCATTTCGATCTTTCTGAACAGCAGTTGCACTGTGTTATTATCAAAATTCAGAAATACTTATTACCCGAATTTAAGATACGCTGGAATAAAGCCGGAAGAAAAAGTGATGTGTTCTTACGCAGCAACGAGAAATGATTAGATGGCGAATTTTTTTACCATTCCAAGAAGATGAAGAACCATCAACGTCCTTATCTGAAAACCCACGAGAGAGACCATGTAAGTCATTTAACGAATCCGCAGAGAAGATACAGAAACGAAAAGCAATAAAAATATTTCGAGACTGTGGACTTGATCAGATTTATCATTCATATACTCAGGGATTACGTTCAATTGGTGAGACATGGGAATCAGAAATTATACAGGAACTACGTTCTGCATCACAAGAAAGGACGAATCTATTTACAAGACAAAGACTGTACTGTACTCCCATCATATACCAAACTTACAGAAGCAAAGCGAGAATGTTATCCAGAGCACATGCAAGTAACTGAAATTGGTGTTAATGTAAGTTTGCAGTCTCTTCTAGATCACACATGTAAGAGAATAATCAAAATTGATTTTGTGAATGTGGCCAACTTTTCACAATTAATATTATACAGTAAATGGGGCTGTGATGGATCTTCGGGACAAAGTGAGTACAAGCAAATACTGTCTGGTGAAAGTGACGTAATATCCGATACTAACTTGTTTGGTTCCACTACAAATTGTACATGAAGTCACAAAAAACGTCGTTTGTAAAAAATCCAACCCCGTCCTCTGTTCGATACTGTAGGCCCATTTTAATAGAATTCTCAAAGGAGACTCCAGAGAAAACAAGATTTGTTGTCAATAAAGTGGAAACTCATATAAGTACTCTTTTGCCTTCTATTGTAGTGAAGAATAAACAGCAGATGTCTATTAAACATGAGCTGTTCTTTACAATGATAGATGGTAAGGTTACACAAGTAGTAACAAATACTCCATCAAGTGCCACATGCCATATATGTCTTGCAAAACCAACAGAAATGAACGATTTGGAACATGTTAAACAGAGACCTAAGAATGAAGAGCATTATAGATTTGGACTCTCATCTTTACATACATGGACTCGATTTATGGAGTTAGTACTTCATGTTTCATATAATTTATCATTTAAAAAATGGTCAGTAACCTCAGAGGATATGAAAAAACAAAAGCAATCTAAAAAACCTTATGTACAGGAGCACTCTCGGAAAGAATTAGGATTACTAATTGATAAACCTCAACAAATCAGCGGAAATAGTAATAACGGAAATACCGCTCGAAGATTCTTTGCCAATTCTGCTTGCACTGCACAAATTACTGGAGTTGATTAAGAATTAATTATGAGATTTCGCATATTACTTCAGACAATGTCAAGTGATATGGCACTCAATGCCAAAAAGATTGGTGAATATGCTTTTAGAACAGCCGAATTATATGTGAGCAAATATCCATGGTACTATATGCCCTCCTCTGTACATAAAGTACTCAGTCATGGATAAAACATAATTCGATATAATGCACTTTCACCACTTGGCCAGTTGTCCGAAGATGCACAGGAATCCAGAAATAAGGATTATAAACGTTTCAGGTTACATCATTCTCGCAAATGTTTCCGAAAAGCTACTAACGAAGATATCTTTCATACTTTATTGTATACATCAGACCCTCATATAACGAGCTTAAGACAATCTGTGTCGCCCAAGATTGTGGAACTTGAAGAAGAAGCCTTGCAACTATTACAATAAATATTTATTTCCTACATATAATTGTGTACATAAATTACACGCTGTATGTTATCATTATACCATTATAAAATGAAATGTATAAAAACAAAACAAAAATTATTTACCGTTACTACTGAACGTCAGACCTTTCTTTATATCTGTATACCGAATTTCATGTATCATCGGCCCATAGTGCACCGCCGCGCCGGTTAAAACAAAAATGTTACCATTGTTTGTCTATACCAGTTTCTAATTTTGAATATATTTTTCTAGCTTACTCACCACAAATTCCCCGAAGTTGACCATAGTTACTTAGACTCCAATAGATTTTGGTAGGATTGAAAAGAGAATCAGAGATGGGAAAATATTTACGTTCCTGAGTAACACCATGCAAATAATAAAATCTGCAAGTTCAAAAATCGACTATATATTTACATGTGTTGATGCGAAATATTACTTTTATAATTTGGAAGAGATTTCAGGAAGATTAAACTTGGTCAATAAAAAAATATATATACTATGGACGAAAATATAAATTTCAGAGAGATTATATTAAGTCGATTATGGTTGACGAGTATGATATTATTGGTACAAAGAAAGTTTCGATAAGTATACACTATTTCTGAGGGTTGGCTTATTAAAGAAAGGAATTGGGGAGGTCAGAAGGAAGAAATTACGAACAGATTTAGAGAGAAAGGAGGAGGACTAAAAGCTAAAAAAATTGGGCAATTTACGCGAACAAACTAAACTAAAAAAAAAAAAGAATACAAATAAAGAAATCTTTGAATGAAATGAAGAAAAAAGGAAAACTAATTAGTTTTAAGAATAAAGTTTTTTATGTTCATTTTTAATATTAAAATAAAACATTTGATTACTTTTTAATCTTGTTAATTCCCCTGCATAAGAGTGCCATATATAAGTATTTTTTTTTGCAAATAAAAAGACTTACGAAAATTCTCTAACCAATTGTATAATATTCTGCCTACTGAACTATTTACTTGTTCTTTGATAAAACAAAATAATTAAATAAATGAAAAGTTCTGAAACAATGTTTTAAGTGAAGTTTATGCAAAATGATGACTTCTGTACATGACATCTTATCCACTTGTGCCTTCAATTCATGTCAAGAAAATAATAATGAGTTAATTCTATTTAAAAATATATTACAAGGATAATGTAAAATAAATTATTCTGTAATATAAATTCTACTAAATAAATAATTGGTTACAACAGGAATTGCAAAACTTCTGAGGAATATCAAAAACTACTAAGGAATTTCAAGAGAATTCTACAGAATTCCACAGAATTCTAAGGGAATTCCAGACAGTTCCAAGAAATTCCATACTTGAACCAACCTTCCAAATAGATTTACTCCTGGTTTTAGCCACTCAGACTCAGTTACTCACTTTGCTGCGGTAAATGCCTGTTATATTTGCCGGTTTTGTAACATAATTAAAATCTCTAGAAACATCTTTATTAAAAGAGTTATCATAATTTGTTAAACCAAATTATACGTATTTATATTTATTTCAAATGATTAAATAATATATTGTTTCAAAAAAACAATATAAAATTTTTTATCACATTAATTAATGAACCATTACTTTTACCACAGATTTAGACTGCAACACAAACTACACTAACTCATTTTGTACAAAGAGATAACTTTCTCTAGTATGTGCTTTTAATATATGTTATACGTACAGTGAACTTATATCTACCACAATATTTTAACTTTCGCGAAAGCTGTAAATAATTTTTTATGGTCTAAGGGTGACGACTGAAATGATAACCTTTGAGTAAAATCTAGAAGCATATAGAGCGATCATTGCAGTGGAACAAACATTAATTTTACCGAACAACATTTGGTCTCTGAGGAATACTAACAGTTTTCGTTTTATAAATATGTATGTATGTATTGTATCCTAAAATATTATAGCAGTAAAAAAGAATATAATGCTGAGGATTAATGAAATGTTTTTCAATTGTTTTGTAAATAGTTTATGTGTATTGTTTCTATCTACGTTTTTAATAGTTTATTGATTCTCTCTCATGATATTTTATGACTTTACACATTAACTGAAACAAAGCAACTTTTGTGCCACAAATCAAATCATTACTGAAATTGTTGATGCCATTTGAACACCAACGCTTTTATGTTGTTTATTAGATAATTTAAAAAAGTAATTTTAGTTAGTACTATTTCAACGAATTTTCTTTTTATAACGGTCTAGCACATTATGATCAAAATCTGAAAATTAAAATTTCTGTCTGAATGATTTTTTAATATATCGTCGACGTATTGGGTGTTTCTAAAAGGTGTATAAAAATTTTGGCAGCAGGTTCTGGAGATGAAAACAGATTAATATAACTCTATTTACATTTATACGAAAATGCACCCCCGAAAGCTACAGGTCTTTAAATCGGCCCTGTAAAAACAATATTTTGCGATATTTTCTTCCAATTCAAAAATATTTTTAATATTTGGTGTGTGTTGATATGTCTAACTGTTAAATATTTCAAAAAAAAATTCAGCTCCTTAGCTCTACATTAACAGTTTGAATTAGGGGTATTAAAACTTTTTTTTATCGCGACGCCTATGCCCCTGAATTTTTTTTCCATAATGCACAAAATGCTTTCAAACATGTTATTGCTCTTTACATTTTCTCGTGCAGGCATTCGTTTTTAAGTAAAAAAATACACCTCTTTAAGCAGCAGCATCTTAAATTGGTAGAAATATTTACGGTTGTTTTTTATATCTTCTCAACAGTTTGAGTTTTTAGATTTTTGACCATAAATTGTCACGTGTTTATCAAGAATAATAATTAAAAATGAACTAAAGTTAGGAAAAAATACTGAAGGCAGAGCCATATAATTGTGGTGTAAATTCCCTATCCGCCCCCTTTATTAACCCTTTGTTATTTTTAATGTATTTACACATTAGAGCCGTTTCATGATAACTTTTTTAAATAACTTTTTGCATCCTTTAATTTTACCGACCGTTCTTGAAATGAAAATTTGTCTGGGAAGCAATATTGCCATTTCAAGCAAATTAATATCTTTAATTACACAGGCACACAAAAAAATTTGCACTACCCAATAGACTACTATACCTATACGTATTTTGGGGCGCTCAAACAGAATCCGAAGTTGGAATTGACATCACGTCAGGATTTTGACATAACCCCCAAAAAACAGCCACTAGCCAAAACTGAGGTTAAAAAAAATTAAAAGCGTAAACAAGCTAACGATTTTACCTATATGTATTTTGGGGCGCTGAAACTAATTCCGAGGTCAGCATTGACCCATCACGTTAGAATTCTTACATAACCTCAAAAAAATATTTATAAATTCCGTTACGACCTTTAGGTTAAATAATTTCTAAAACATATTTAATACGACTCAGTATAACTACATATTAAATGACAATAACAGAATACTTGACTTGGCCCCATTTAACAAAAACTGTGTTGTTGAAAAATCCCTTGATACCCTCGTTGGCGAAGATAGTCATCACCCAGCATTAGAAATTTCTTTTAAAGTTAATTTAAAGCAGAACTTTCCTATGATTATAGGCAATGTTACAACTTTAGAAAAGCAAATTTTTTACTGTTATATCAGTTAATTTCTAATGTTGACTGGAGCTTTTTGTCAACTATTACTAATGTTAAGGATGCACCTATCTCTATGGTAAGTTTTACAGCACGTTTGATCTTTGTGTTCCTAAATTTACTTTAAATTTTAAGAAACGTTACCCCCCATGGTTTACCTATCAAATTATAAAAAATATCAAAACTAAAGCTAATCCCTTGCGTCGTCATAGAAATAATGACCTATAACTGCCCTCGACGACTTCAAAAATCTTAGAGCTAAAATAAAATCGAATATTGATTTCTTATACAAAAACTACACTCATTTAGCTGAAAATAGCATTAAGCATGAACCAAATAAATTCTGGGCTTTTATAAAAAATAAAAAAGGATCTACTAGCATATCTAATAACATGTTTTATAATGATCAATTACTTGATAACCCTGAAGATATTTGAAACTCTTATGCCGATTTTTTTAGTAAATCCTTTTCCTCCTATATCTGATGTATCCTTGAGCAATGGAGAGTCGACGTCTAGTTCACTGTTGTTTGTCCATATTCGTGATTTGACGAACATGAGTTTTTGTCGCATTGAAACAAATTAAACCCAAAATGACAACTGATCCGGATGCAGTGTATGCTTTTATCCTTAGGGACTGTGCCTTCATTTTTTGTCATCACTTAAGATCTTGTTTAATCTGTGTCTGCAAACTTGTACCTTTCCAAAATCTGGAAATATTCCAAAATTTGTCCCGTATATAAAAAGGTGACACACTCGTTATCACAAATTTTCGTCCAATCTTCATACTGTGTAATTTTTGCAAAAGCTCTAGAATTTTTACTGCATAGTAATATTCACCGCAACTTAGAACCAGATTATCACCTTACCAACACGGTTTCATGAAAGGTCGATCCACCACAACCAACCTAGTGTGTATCACTCAATTCATTGCTAAATCAATAGATAAGCAGGTCACATTGATCTGTGTAGATAACACACATATTTCTCCAAGGCATTCGACAGACTCGATCATGGGATACTACTTAATAAGCATAAAATGTTTGGTCTTTCTGACGCACTACTAACGCTTTTTTGGATATTAGATATTCATCAATGACATAGTTGAACAGCTGGATGTCGATTGTCTTCTTTAAAATTTTTGGTGTAGTTCGAAGCATGAGCGACTGTGAACTAATCCAATACAACTTAGATAAAATTTCGAAATGGTATCAATTAAACAACTTACCTCTCAATCCTCTAAAATGCAATGTAATGTCCTACACGTTAAAATCGGTTACTCTGGATTTTGAATATAAACTGAATAATGTGATTTTAGAGCGCCCTAATAACTTTCGCGATCTTCGTGTAACTTTTGATAGTAAACTCTTGTTCGTAAATCATATTGAAACCATTGTATCTGAGGCATACAAAACTTATGGATTTATAGTCCGTTGAAGTCGTGACTTTACGGATACCAATACCGTAAAAATACTTTATAATTGTTTCGTTAGATTCAAATTTGAATGCGCTGCGATTGTGTGGTATCCACACTATAATGTACATACTGAAAATCTGGAATCCGTTCAGCGTAGATTACTCAAATTACATAGCTTCAAATCTGACGGAGTATACCCACCTATTGGGTTTCCACAACAAGAATTGCTTGACAGACATTCAATGTCCAGTCTTAACACAGACGTGAGTATCAGTCACCGGTATTTCTGTATAAAATAATAAATCATAAAATAGACTGTCTAAACATTACTGAACAATTAATTAAATATTCAAATTCCTAGAACATCCTCACGTGAAAACAAAACTTTTTATCTCTCCACCGCGCGCACAAATGACCACCATTCTCCCATATATACAATGTGCAATAATAACAATTTGCTTGGTAATTTTGATATATTTTTTTTGTCGCCTTAATGACATTCGATCTATTTATTTAAATAAGCTATTTGTTTTTCTGTTTACATTTTTTTTTATTCTTTTTTTGTCGCTATGTGCTTTAATGCAACATTTTTGTTGTTTCTTTTTGCTTTCATACATACATACTTTTAATTATGTATATTCTGTTTTTTCACTAGTTTTCTTACCCTCCTTTCTGTAGTTGGTTTTTTACCTGTAGTACAGTGTATGAACAAAAAATTAAAAAAAAATTAAAATAAATAAAAACCAGATTAGGCAACACAGGCTCTCTAATTGCACTTCTTGCACTCACATATAAATTTCTTTCCTGAAAATCTAGAAAATTATAATAAAGAGCAAGGGGATATTCACGAGGTGGAGCGTTGATGTCAAGGAAGATTGGATGAGGTTATCATGGCAGACTATTGTTGAATGTTGAAACGGGATATACCAGAAAATACAAAGTGAGAAAAAAGAATGTCATTATACAGGACTTTCGATAGTAAGAGGGTACGCTACAATAGAAAATCGTAACGGAATTTATAATTTTTTTTTGAGGGTTATGTAAAAATTGTAACGTGATGGATTAATGCTGACATCGGATACGGTTCCAGCGCCCCAACATACATGTTAGTAAAGTGGTTAGCTCGTTTAGGCTTTTAATTTATTATTAAACTTAGTTTTTACGGTTTTTGGAGGTTATGTCAAAATTCTGATGCGATGGGACAATTCTGACCTCGGATTCTGTTTCAGCACTTCAAAATACGTATAGATATAGTAGTTTGTTGGGTAGTACCAGACTTTTTTTTGTGTGCCTGTGTTATCAACTGAAACAATGCAATTTGACAGATAATAGTAATTAATAGGTGTTGTGTCAGTAAAATGAATTGCGTATTATTTATTACCCTAATTGAAATGGAAAATAATTATTCTTTTCGAGAATTGGTGAATACACATTTAATTCATAGAAAAAGTAATTTCAACGCATCTGCAACTGTAAAACTTTCATAGCAAAGTAGCCAAATGGAGAAGTACGAGATAGGTGGACAGCAATTCATAGGCGTCTTGGGCAAAATTGATCTTTAAGTAAGAACTGCGGATTATGGACCCAAGCACTATGTATGAAATGTGGAGAATCAAGAAAAGTTTTAGATATTCTTAATGAACTACTTAGAGTTAGTACGAGAAGATTAGCTGCTCAGATCGGGTTATCCCATTGCACTGTATGAAGGACTCTTAAAGAACAACTTTTTTTTATCCTTTTCACGTTCAGAAAGTTCAATATTTAGAACTCAATGATTATAATTTAAGACGAACATATTGTAGATGGTTATTGCAGAAAAAATATTCGAAGTAATAACTTCATAACAAAAATACTATTTACCGATGACGCTTTTTTACAAGATATTATAAATGACCATAACGGACACGTATATCCCATACGTTGTAAATCCTCATGCAATGAATGAAATGAATCACCAGCATAAATTTTTAGTGAATGTTTGGGCAGAAATTATTCTAAATTATTTATTAGAACCATTCTTTTCATTTAACCGCTTAAGCGTAGTAGATTATTTTCATTTTTTTGCAAAAATGCTTTCAGTGATTTTACAGATGATGTCTATATAGAAATTCGCAAAGGTAAGATGTTCATGCATGATGGTGCACCTCCATATTGCACCCACGTTGTTCGACAATGGTTGTGCCAAAGATTTCCAAGACGATAGATAGGTCAATGTGCTGAGGTTCCAGTAAAATGACCCCCAAGTTCTTAAGATTTGACACCCTCGAATTTTGTTTTTGGGGATATATGAAATAAGAAGTGTATAGTAACGGTCCAATAAATGATGAGACTCGACTTCAACAATGGTTAGATATGCAACAAATGAGCTCCGCAATATTGCTGGAGTTTTTCAGGGAATGTAGTATCTTTATTAAAAAGGACAAGAAAGTGTATATATGAAATTGGTAGTCACTTTGATTAACTGTTGTAAGTTTTTTTACAATACATTGACTTTAAGCAAGTAAGGCTTGTTTCTTCTGTTGTGTCTTATTGTTTTATTAAGGTGATATTAAAATATTGAAAACGTGAACATTTTGTGTAAAATTTTAGTTAAATAATTGGTCAAACAATTATTAACAATCCAAAAACATTTGTGATATTTTCTGACTTTGACTAGGATTTGTCAGATTTTAAAAAACCGGGTTTAAAAACCGGTTTTTTGATAAATTGGTAAAATTCAAAAACCTGTTTTTTAAATTAAAAAAAACGGTTTTAGATATTAGAATTAATATATAAAAAATAATTAATTATTGAATTAAAAATGTTAACATTTTGACTTGAAATCTTTTCAGAAAAAAGCATATTGTAATAAAAGTTTAATATAAAAACTAATCTTCATGAGTCAGACGAATGTTTGATATGAAAGTCCACAAACTCATTATATTCTGCTTAGAGTTCGGACGGAAGTATCGGTTCCCAGTGACTGCTTTCATGTAACATATTGTAAACACCTACTGAAACATTCCCAAAGAACAGAAGAACAGAAATTTATACAACATAATAAAGTAAAGTTTATTTCATTTTAAAATGTTAATACGTAAACCAGTTTTATCGGAAAACTTATGACAACAAACAAAAAAGTTATATTTTTATACTAGCAAATTTGGGAGTACCATTCCTAGATTTTTGTTCATAGATAGAATGACCAATTCGCCAAATACTGCTTAAACAAAATACTTCAATTTTTATTTTATACAAAACACAGCGCGTTGAGTGTATTGTTGAAATAGATATGACGAAAGCATTGTTTCAGTGTTTAGATGAGAAGGAGTGAACATTATATCGATTTCATTTTAAAATGTTAATACGTAAACTAATTTTATCGGAAAATATATGGATTTGTACGGATTTTAGTTATTTTAGTTTTTTTATTTATCTGGTTTTGTATAGATGAAGTATATTTTATTTTGTCATATGTTTGTAGTTCTATAAATATTAAATAAACTGGAAAATTTTGATATATTTTTTTTACTGTAAAATATTGTTCTTTTTTTTTGTAAAAATTCTGTTTAACCGGTTCATTTGGAATAGTGGAATTCAAAAAACCGGTTTTTTAAAAGTCAGCTTTTGGCTAAACCTTACTTTAGATTAGCTTGTTAGGTTAATGACGAGCTTTATCCTGTCACAAAAACATGCAAAGTTAAAATTTTATCTCAAGAATGGCATGCTTAAATTTAAAAAAATGAGAGAATGCAAAAAGTTCAACCAATTTAAGATATTGCAGCTTGGAAAAGGTGTATTTTATATTTAAAAACGAAAGCCTGTACGTGAAAAGTGTAGCGCAATAAAATGTTTGAAAATGTTTTGTACATTATGGAAGAAAAAAAATCAGGGACATAAGCGTAGTGATAAAAAAATTAGAGGGACAGAGGTGGGTCTTACCTCCCTAATTCAAACTGTTAATGACGATTTAAGGAGCTGAAATTGTTTTGATGTCTAACAGTTAGATATGTCAACGCACTCCAAATATTTTAAAAAATATTTTAGAATCACAAGAAGATCGCAGAATACTGTTTTTACAGGGTCGACTTTGAAGGGCTGTAGCTCTTTAGTGGTGCATTTTCGTGTAAAGGTAAATAGGATTATAAAATTCTGTTTTCATTCCCAGAACATTCTGCTAAAATTTTGACAGACCTTTTAGAAACACCCTGTAGGATTCGGGCTCCAGATTAGTTCAGTGTCAAATAGTAGGGCGCCAAGATAACTGGTAGAAATGAGAGAAAATGATCCCCACATCTAGAATATCTTGTATTTTCAAAAATTGCAGGTTTTCGAAATAATAATGAAAATTGGTATAATTTTCGTTTTTTCTGGATTTCGATGCCAATATCTCGCAAACAGTATGAGATACAGTGAAACTTCAAGAAAATAATTTTGTAGTACATAATATTTCATAAAAGATAAGTGTGAACTCAAAATCAATTTTGATTGAATTCTGAACCATGTTTCCAATGGAAAATGCAAATAATTTTGTAGAGAACTATTTTTCTCTCCACAATTAAAGATGCAGCGCCAGGTAATCAATTTTGACACATACCACAAATGTAAAAATATCGAATGGGACCCTCACCATTGAAATTCTCTCAAAAAACGAGGTCAAGAATGTGTAATCCATCTCGCTTCAGCTGTTTCAGAAATTGACAAAACCCCTAATTGCAAGCAATTTGGGACACACATTATACTTTTTAGTGATGTGCAATTGGCAATTAACGGCAATTTCAATAGTGAAAACGTATGTTTCAAAAGACAGGTTTACTTGTTAATTGCCAATTTCTGCAAATATTTTTTAGATTTAATATCTCTTGAGAATTTACATTGCGCTGAGTAGCACACTCTAAGTTTAAAATTGATTTCTAAATTTAAAATCAAATTTTGTATTTAAGATAAATTGTTCGAGATATTAGATTTCTATCAGTTAAACTAAATTAATTATTCATTCAGAAAGAAGTGCATATTTAAATTAAAATTCATTTAGAGTTTAAATGGAAAAAAGGTTGTAGCATTTTTATACTGAAGTAGATTTTATCCTCCTTACACAATTGCCAAGCAAAATAATAAGAAAAATGATCAACGGTAACAGTGTAATTAAAATAAAAATATGTTGGCACAAAATTATGGGAAATACTCTGAAAAATTGCCAAATAATAACACAACCTGGTATTTTTATTTTGTACGCTACATAAGCTATACACGGTGTTTCCGATTTAAAGTAACATAGTGTTATAGAAGGTAGAGCACACTTAGCTGAGTTAAAAACACCCCCAAATTTACCATTGAATGTGAACCATTTTTGAGACAATATGGTTTTGACAGACTGTAAACGGTTATATTTTTGGAAGAGCTTTAAATATTTTGATAAAATTTGGTACAACTATTATACACTTTTAGTCCAATCAAAAGCATTATTTGCTTTAGAAAAATTCCAGAACCGGACTCGAATTTTCACTACATTGTCCTAATTGCCGATAACATCACCCCTGTATCAATTTTTGGTAAATGTTAGTAAACGTTTAAAAGTTAATGGACCATTATATGAAATAATGTCATAATATTTGATGGCTCTTTTATAATTATTCTTTAATAATTTGTTAAAAATACTGATGACCAAATTTTAAATTCTACAAATAAGGCAATCGACTAACTAACGTTACTATTTTATTAATTTTACGTAAATACCCTACTTTAATTAAGCACTCTTTTGGACCAAGAATGCACAGTTATTGAAAAATTAATGATTCGTGCAGGACCGGACTCGCCTAAAATTCTAGGAACAAGTATATTTCATTTAAATTTGTTATTTACATTATGTACATTATTTTTAAAATACAATAATAAAAAAACTTCCATGTTCATTACTAAATTGCAATACCTTTGAAAATGTATGATTGATTTAGTACACAGCGATTTGGAAAACGTCTACACTCTTTTGCAGCTGTCCCATTTCCCTTTGCAAAAATATACACAAAAATATTATTGATAAGGAAACAGAAAAATTCTCATAAAATTCGCTTTATTAATGTGACCGAATTTTATGAGAATTTTTCTGTTTCCTTTATCATGAATAATTACTCATATGGGATCAACCTATCTACAATTACAAAAAATATTATCTTAACCACATAATAAGGCCCTATGGAAGGTTAGAAGTTTATTTAAGTTTTCTTAGGCGTTTTGCTAGATTCTTTTTACAAGGCATCAGTAATAAAGGGTGTTTCAATAAGAGCGCAATATTTCAAGGTTCAATAAAACATGGTTTTCTGTAACAAAGTATTGAAATGTTTATTGAGTTTTAATGTAGATATTTGCGAGTTATGTATGGAATAACACATCTGGTGAAAATGACCGCCACGGCACGGCTTTGCTGGCACATGCGTCGTCTTTTGGCGAAATTTTGAATAACGGTGTTGCATACATGTGGCTGTCTTTCATTGATATAGCGTCTACTTTCGGCCTTCAGTGCTTCGGTGGTCGCGGGCTTATTGCCTAAACCTATAACTTCTGATGACCCCACAGCCAAAAGTCTAAAGGTGTTAAATCGCAAGAGCGTGGCAGCAAATTATGGTCCCCAAACCGAGAGATGACACGATCTGGAAAAGCCTCGTACAAGACCGTCAAAGTTTCACGGGCAGTATGGGCAATTGGCACCGTCCTGCTGAAACCACATGTCGTCGAGAGCAATATCTTCCAATTGAGGCAAGAAACTTGGTTATCATAGCTCGATAACGTTCGCCATTCACCGTTACTGCATTACTTGCCTCGTGTTCGAAGAAAAACGACCCAATATTCCTGCAGACCACAATGCACACCAAACAATGACACGTTTTGGATGCATTGCAACATCACAAAGTTTGAGTTTCGGTATCTGCAGTTGCTCAACTGCTCTGCGAGGCTCAATCTTTCATTATTAAAAACTTGAAGAATACGATATCGATTATTATTTCTAGGAATTCAGTTCGGTTCATTATTTACACGTAAGCCAAAATTGTGAAAATGGAGATGTGTTCCAATAAAAACGCGAAAATCTGGAAGTCCCCTATTTGGAAAACGTTTTTGATACTCACGAACTGCTGTCTTAGCATTTCCGTTACCTGATCTATGTCAGTAATGAATATTTTCATATTCTTTCATTACTAAACAGCATGATTTTCACAGTTACAAGAACAAAGTAATAACACAATTAATCGCACTGATCTCATAGTTACATAGTTACAACAATAATTGTTTCACAATTATACTTTATTTGACAGGTAGGTAAATTATGTTATTTGTTTTGTATAGCTGGTTTTTCTAATGCTCTATTTTAAGACGATGATTTTAAACGTCTCACAGTGGGGTATATTCACGGAAAAGTTGGTCAAAACCCCAAATTTTAATATCGGCAATACAAGTTTTTAGACTCATGAGTCATGAGTTTTAGAATTTTACTCAGTTAAATTTTGAAATTTTACTCAGTTCTTTCGATTTCCATGTCTTAAAAACCACCCTATTTTATCAAAGGGGCTTTTTCGCTATTTTTCGTTAATTTGTGGCAGAATTCCATAAGAATCACAAGTTTCCGACTTTTTGCTCAGTTCATTCTATTTCCACCCCCTAAAAACCACCCTATTTAATCAAAGAGATTTTTTTCACTATTTTTTCGTTAACTTTTGGGTCGAATTCTATAATAATCAGAGGTTTCATAATTTTACAAAGTTCTTTCGGTTTCCACCCCTAGAAAGAACCCTATTTCATAGGAGGACTTTTTTCACTATTTTTTCATTAATTCGCGGATCAAGTAATAATAATAATAATAATAACAATAATTTATTCCAAAAGTAATTAGAAATTTACAGAAAAACTTAGCTTAATAATCGTTGTATGCAATTTGGAAATAAATAGAGGAACCCCGCTGAAGTCCGTAAACTAGTTCGCGGGAAATATCTCTAGTTTATTTCTAGATAGCAAGCGTTTAATTGGCAATTTAAAAATATGAGTATAAAACATCGAACAGTTAAATAGAAATATAAACTACATAATAACAAAGAGAATTCTTGTATTCTCTTTGATAATAACAATGGTAACAACTAAATTAAAATTAGACTATAATAGAATAAAATAATATCATCTCCTATCTCTACACAAACATTAATCCAAACAAACTGTTTTTAAAATAAATAATAGGTTATATAATTATTGGTAATTTAGAAAAAAGTCAGATAATTACACAAAACAGACATACATAACATATTTTATACATACACATTCTATACATGGAAATCCATACATACATATATAGGTAAGTATTTATTTTTTTTTATATATTATCATAAAGTTTTAATATATATTTTTTATTTTGTTAATTAAATTAATTCTACCAAATTATCAATTACAGCACGCGGAGTACAATGGAAATCAATTTTTTAGTCTTTTTTTTGAATTGAAATAGACTCTTGTATTTTTCAGGTATCTGACGATATACATGTGGGGCAAGAAACAAGAAGGACCTTTTATACTTCTAGTTTTCTTTTCCTTTTGTGCCTTGTATCGTGATTATGTTGTATAAATTCTAGTTCGTATTTTTCTTTATGTTGTAGGATCAAAATCTAGTATAAATACATTAGTCTTATATCCAAGATGTTACTATCTTTATAAAGAAGGTCAGAACTATAAGTATTGTTTTTTTTCATATGTGATTTTTATGAATAATTTTTGAATTACTTCCAACTGTTTTATATGGTTCTTATATGTTCCTCCCCACACTGCAATGCCATATTGAATATGAGATTCTATTAAGGCATAATAGATTGATTTCAGTTGATAATTATCCAGAATTTTTCTAAGTTGTCTAAATTTATAAAGAGTAAACCTTAATTTTTTTTACGAGTAGTTTAATATGTTCATCCCATTTTAAGTATCTATCTATTTCAATTCCTAGATATTTGATATGATTAACCTCGTTAATGATTATCTGATTTGTGTCCATTAGTAGAATAAGATTTTTATATTCCGGAATTTTAGTTTTGTTGCAGCTAAATGCAATATGTTTTGTTTTTTCAAAGTTAATTTTGAGTGAAATTTCATCAAACCATGACTTGATATATTTTAAATCAGTTTCAGCTCTTTCCTTTTACCTCTCTCCATGACGCAGTTTCGTATAGTATAACAGTATCATCTGCAAATGAAGACACTATTCCTATGCTATTTAAGTTGAGAAGTCCGTTTAGATATATAGAAAAAATAATTGGCCCTAATACCGTGCCCTGTGGAACTACGCATTCTACCTGACCTTCCTCGCTTAGAGTTTCCCCGATCTGAACATACTGTATTCTGTTACTCAGGGATCAATCAAGATCTTATGATCGACCGTATCGGAGGCCTCGGCTAAGTCAAGGAATACACAGAGCACAGACTTATTTTCATCCAATTTTTTATAAACATTGTTTGTTAAGAAGAAGACTGCATTTTCAGTCCTAGTTTGAAACCAAATTGTCTATCAGATATCAAATTATATTTGTTTTAAAAGGCAACAATTCTTTTTTTTTTTATAATTTTTTCTACAATACTTGAAATTAAAGTTATATTCACATATAAGTCTATAAGAACCCGATTTCAGGTTTTCCCACTTTTCTCCATCCCCTCACCCTATTTTACTTTTTTCACTCTTTTTGCCATAATGACAAGTTCATTCTGGACCAGTTTTTATTACTTTAAGAGTTTTGGCCAGCTTTTCGGGGATTTCGCCTCACAGACGCGTCTGCGCAAAAGATTTTATCTACAAATAAATCAGAAATAGCTTGTTCTATCAAAATTTTACAATACACTATTTCTTCAGTATGCCATGGACAATTAATAGTCTACAATTTTTTAAAAAGTATCCAGTGGCGTACTAATTTCTGTAAAAGTTACATACCTAGTAATTGTAACTTCCGTATCTATTTCTGATATTATTTTTAACTTAAAATGTATTTTCAGCTTTACATAGAAATATTTTGTCTTCTCTTAAATATTAAATTATTGAAACTTCAGCACCCTTACCCAAGTTATGGTGCATTTTTTTATTTATGTTCATAGAAGAAACTATTATTTTACCAAACTCTACACATTCCTGAATTTGTGACTCGGAAACTGGACCACCTGTATATTAAAACAGTTAAAATATTTAATTTCTTAAAATAACTTCTGCAAGATACCCTACCTGACAGCCCTTCCAAGATTCTACTATCTTGGCATGTTTAGTTCTTTAAATATTTGTAAAAACAAAAAATTAAATGCTTATTTCCTCGCACTTTTGCGAAATGTCAACTTTAAGTTAACACACAAAAGAATCGCACGTAAATCTAATTAAAAAGTGTATTAAATGCATTTCTAATAAAGTTGCATGTATTTAGTACGAAGGAGTTTATATCAAAAAGAGTGTACGTGACAGCATTTAAAAACATTTTACACATATTTTCCACCTCCGTAAACATTTTATATTTTGTACATGAATATTACAGTGATTTTAAATATTTAATATTCAGTTTTATGACATTTGTTTTTATAACGAGAATATGTCCCGTAAAATAATTTTTATAAACAATTATTATATGAACCCTCGTCTGAACCAATTGTTTTTTTGAATAATATAGAAATTGTTTAATAAGTTCAAAATCGAATATGATACATTCTCTTAGATAAACGCATTTACTGTCACAATGTAAATGAAAAAAATTGGTGATAGTTTAAATGCTAAGCTATTTTAGTAGAGGAGTCTGCATTTCAAAATTAAAATTTGCATGACTTATTTCGATATCGGACATAGTACTTGATCGGATATCACAGAATATAGCTAATGATCGACCAAGAGTTGGCAAGTATCTTGGAAAAGGGTACTTCAAAATACAGTTCGAATCTTCGATGCTTTTTCTAATCTATTTCCTTGTAATTTTTTCTTTAAAATTATCTAGCATCCTGTTTATGAAAAAAGAATACTGGAAAATATCTTTAAAAAAAATATTTATTCATATTCTGTATCAATTGATAAGCAATCAATGTATATAAGAAATTTATCCAAAAAAAGTGTTGTCCAAAAAAAATATACTAGAGTTACGCTCTGCAGTTTAAAGAAATTCAATATTAGTATATCAAGTGTTCCATTTTTGACGTTATATTTTGTAAACCTCAAAACCGCGAAAACTTGCTTAAGTCAAATGGAACACCCTGTATTTTTTGTACATCAAGTTATGTATAACTAAATTCCTTTTTTCTCATATAAGCATTGTGGGGGTTTAAGTTACAACTTTTTGAAATATTTGCGATTTTCTTAGAAATTCAAGAATTTTTACTAAAAATTTCTTATCAAATTAGCCATGATTAGAAACAATCAGTACTGTCAGTCATTCTCTTATGTCAAAAAATACCATCGCGTTTAAATTATACCTACGAAGACTTTTTGAATTTGTTTATTATTTATGGAGAATGTGATAAAGTAATATCAAGAACTTGTAGTACATTTGCTACATATCCACAAAAAACCGAAAACCACCATCAAACACTGTAAAAAGGATACTGGATAATTCCAAAAACTATGGCTCTGTCAAAGCAAGAATTCAAAAGCGGGAAGCCTATTGATGATGACGAAAACGTAGAAATAGCGATTCTGGGATATTTCCATGCACAATGATGTCATCAAGACAAGCTGCTCTGGAATCGGGACAAGGATTCAGTTCACAGAATCTTAATTAAACATAAATTTCACCCGTTTTCGTTCCCAATTATTCAACGACTAAAAGAAACAGATTTCCTAAGAGAACATTTTTGTGAATTTTTTCTAATAAATGAAAAGCGACGATTTTTATTTGGGGAATATTATATGGTCAGATGAAGCCAAATTTACCAAAAAATGGACTTTTTAATCGACACAATTCGCATTATTGGAGTGACTTCAATTCTCATGTATTCAGGGAGCGAAATTTTCAAGAAAGTTGGCAGTTTAATGTTTACTGTGCCATAAGAAACGATATAGTGGTGGGATTAGAATTTTATCAGGAAAATTTAAACAGTAAGTTTTAAAGATTTCTTCTTCTGCTAATATGTATAGTTAATTATTTTGTTTTTGTTTTTTTTTTTTTTTTTTTGGATGAAAGATATGTAAATTTTATATTTTACAAAATTTGAATAATAACTATTTGGAAACCTTACCTCTCGCCGAATATAGAAACATTTTTTATCAACACTACGGTGCTCCCCTCATAACGCGTATTTGATAAATAATTTTTTACAAGAAACTTTTTACGATCAATGGATCACCAATAATGGACCTTTCCTATGGCCTCTTCTCTCGCCCGATTTATCAATTTTAGATTATTTTATTTGGCGAACTATTAAAAATAAAGTTTATGAGAGCCCATTAACACCTATTGAAGATTGTTTGCAGAGAGTAAGAAATGCATTTCGAAACATATCACAGGATTCACTTAGAAGAGCTACCTATGAAGAACTAATCCGAAGGTGCGAAAAATGTGTGGAAGTTCGAGGGCGGAATCTTGAACAATTATTTAATTAAAATGGAATCATGTTTTTAGTTGATTTTATCTTGGCTATTTTAGTTTATGCAAAGTGTCCTCAATACAATTAATAGGCATGTTACAGTGTTTAGTGTTATTTTCCGTTTTTATGGATATCTAGTAACAAATGTACTACAAGTTCTTGATATTACTTTATCATATTCTCCATAAATAAAAAACAACAAATTCAAAAAACCAACTGTCTCAAATGGGTGTAATTTAAACGCGGTGGCATTTTTTGATATAAGAGAATGCGCTGTTGATATTACTGATTGTTTCTGATCATGGCTAATTTGATAAAATTTTTAATTAAAAATTCTTCAATTTCTAAGAAAATCGCAAATATTTCAAAAAGTTGTAACACAGTCAGAAAACAGAAATTAATTATACATAACTTAATGTAAAAAAATACAGGGTGTTCCATTTGACTTAAGCAAGTTGTCGCGGTTTGAAGTTTACAAAATGTAACGTCAAAAATGAAAACTTGTTATACTATTATTGAATTTCTTTAAACTGCAGAGCGTAGCTCACCTTATGGTCTTTCTGCACGCCAAGAAGCAAATGAGTATCTTTTACGCGAAGAAAGTTATTGGTTATTGTAAACCATTACACCAGTCAAATTTTTTTAAAATGTCAAATATCTCTGAAACGGCTGGGTTTAGGCATAGGGTATCCTACTGCTCTTTTCGAACACCCTAAATACATAGGGTGTTCCATTTAAAATAAGCAAGTGGTATCGACTTCCGGTATAACCGGAAGTGCGAGATGTTGGTAATTTTTTTAGTTGGATTGGCCACACTGCCATTAGTAGTTCCCTAAATTTTCAAAATTTTCTGGTGCGTACTTTTCCCTATATCGATTGATGCAGTTCCTGGTGAGACACCCTGTATAAACATAATTATCATTTTCTTTTCTACTCGGCAATATATGAAACTGATAACTATATAAGTGTTGTATTTGCTGTAATTTTTAAAAATGTAATTAAGAATGGAGCCATTATAGAGTGGTCAACTTTATACGACATAATTATCCGCGCATTCTCTCTTATCAGTAGCGTAGCCAGTTGTTTTGCAGCGGAGGGGTTAGTTGATTACAGGGGCGTTATAAAAAGTTACCAACAAAGAATAAAATAATCTGCTGAACTTTTATATCATATCATAGCATAGATTGGGATTTTCGGTCGGTTGGTTAAATTATTATGAAATGCAGCCACAATTTTTACCTGTTTCTTTTTTCACTTCTTGTGATATTCCACCCGATTTCTTTTTTCTATCCATAATGCTCAAGAAAAATTAAGAACAATTTCTAAAATAGCAAAATAACAGAAATACTCCACGCATAACAAAAAAAATCGTCTGTTTCGTATTGCGTCGCTGAACTAAAATATATTATCGAATAGGAGATGATTGCCCTACAATGGCAAGTTACTGTTCCCAGCAAACATTTTAGTTTAATTTGAAGTCGAATTATGTATAATAAATTTAGTCGCAAAATTGGAATTAACCATATTTAAGTAAAATTTACGTTGACGCGAAGTGGTATCGATATAAGTGGAGAATAAGACGACGTAGAAATTTAGTTAAATTGATTAAGATAGATAAAATTACATAAGTCTTTCTTGTAGTTGCACAGTATCTTTGGTTACTAATACGTATTTAGGTATATTTCACATCATTTTGACGTCAATTTGATATCGAGTTGACTAGTTTTATGTAAAATCTACGAAAATTTATGTGCAAATGACAAATAACTCGTAGTAAAAAAAAGAATAATTTTATCAATTTAAGCAACATTGTTGACAGTCATCTACAAAATTGAGAAGACACCTAATTCATAGTAAGAGAGAAAATAAATGAATGTCGGTGATAACAATAAATCCAATTTAATTTCGTAGTATCAGAAGTTCTCGGTTGTTGAAATTAATATGCTGAAAATTTTTCGTGCATATTAACACCTACAGGTGTTAATATGCATGGAAAAATAACCATGCGCCTCCAAAATATTCATTAATATGAAAATTCTTATTGTCAAGTAAATTATATTTTCAGCCAAAAGTATGTTATACTTGTTGAATATGACTTAGCAAGTATAATCATGTATTTTTTTAAATCTTTTCATCAGTTCGTTTCCATACAAACTCATTTTGAAAATTTCAATTTCAAATCATACTACAACTGTGGTAAAAAATATGGCATCTTACGATAATTTGTCCTTAAGGTTAACTGCCTTTGAAAATGTCAAAGGATAATTGACTAAATGGTTGAACTCAGGAAAATAATCTAGGTTGAATTTATCGATGTTGTTGACCTAATATTACTTTAAAGGAAAGTAATAAAGGCGACCAAATAGGTTGCTATGTAGGTATAAATTACGTAGATTTTCCACCAAAATCTACCTAGTTAGAATATTTTACTATTATGACGATTTCCAGTCACCAAAAAGGTAAATATTACCTAATTATACTACCTATTTCGACTTTAGAAGAAATTTACCTTTAAGGTAAATTGTGGTAGATTTTTTAGTTATTTTTTCCTTTGCTGCTTTAGTTAAGAGTAATTTTAAGTAAAATAGTGTATGAGGTAGTATTGGTATTATTTACGTAAATTTAAATTTAAAGTAAAACCAATAGGAAAATTTCTATGGGAAGTATATTTTTCCAGTCAATTTTACGTCATAACTACCTCAATAAGTAAATTAGTCTTTTATCAAGTCGAGTTATTGCTAATTTTATGGAAAATGTTTGCTGGGATGGAATAACGACATGTCGGCATTATCAGCCATGGATTGGGTAGTAGCGCCAGCTCTTCAAGGCGTGAATTATTTAAGGTATGGAAGAATTAAACATTAAAAAGTATTTGAGTGATTGGGGGTTCCATTTTGAAACTCTTAACTAAATCTGTATTTATTTGTGGTCTAGGTTTTTTAAAAGCATATTATATAAACGCATATTTTTTTTTATTTTAAATAGTATGAAAAAATGTCTACAACAGGGGCGTTATATAGAGGGAGTGAGGACAGTGCCCCAATGGCTGTATACTAGCTACACCACTGCCTTTTATCATTATCGATTACTATTGAGCATTTAAGCTTTTAATATTGAATCCAAAATAGTCGAATAAGCAAAAAAAAGTATGTATATATATATATATATATATATATATATATATATATATATATATATATATATATATATATATATATATATATATATATATATAGAGAGAGAGAGAGGGAGAGAGAAATAGCTAGAAGCGGGTTAATTACGAACAGTAAAAATGATGAAAATAATCGGGTATTCCCGCATAAAGAAAAATTTGCAAGGTGGCAAAATGCAAAATTGCAAATGGAAGAAGAATTCATTTTCCTGGGTCGGAATCCCACGCAGGTGGCTATAGTCGCCACGTGACGATACTTGGATGTCGCTCTCATACCAGAGTCTTCCAGGTGGAAGCCACAAAGGTTGCGACTGGCTGCCTGTCAGTGGTTTTCCTTTAGTGTCTTTTCTAAGTTTTGTCCATCATTTTAACTCAGCTTCACCGTGCTGATGAAGACCAATTAGTCAGAAACACGTGTCCACGGTTTGCATCTTTCTGCCATTTGCAATTTTGCATTTTTCCACCTTGCAAAAAAAAAAATTTTTTTTCTTTATGCGGGAATACCCGATTATTTTCATCATTTTACTATATATATATATATATATATACATATATATATATATATATATATATATATATATATATATATATATATATATATATATATATAATATATAACATATATAATATACATATTTTCTTTTTTTTTGCTGCTTGGGGATTATACGCGTCAAATAAATAGTTTGCGAAATTAATAAAGTTCTAAAGTAGCAAGTGGTCGTTTTTACCCCAAAAAGCACCCCAAACACACCCTGTTGTAGTGTTCGACATTTTTTCTCAGAAACCGTTCGTCTCACAAAAAAATATTCCTTATAAAATTTACTATAAAAAAAAAAGGTTCTATATTATTAAAACCGATAAATGTAATGAATTTCAAGCAATAACCAATTGACATAAGAGGTGTCTTTGAGTTTAGACTAATAAAGTGACTGTGTGGTCATAATACAACGGTATTGAATATTATCTGACAATTCCTTTTAATATTAATTTTTGAAATAGATAAGTATCATCAAAAATTCCAACACCCTTAAAAGTGTTTTCCAAAAATATCCTAAGTGACTTATTTTACCTTATTACATATACGTATAATAAAATCTTTCATATTTTTAATTTGTTACTTGGAAGAAAAATTTTCAGTTGAATGAATACGTATTCAAAATTAGTGATGGAAACTATCGAATGAAAACAATCAAATAATTCGATGGTTGGTACTTATTCGAATAATTCGATAGTTAAATTACGAATGAATGAATTTAAAAAAATGTTGGATTTAAGAATGGAGGTTAGGAATATGCATCGGCGGAGACGGTATTTTTTCATAGATAAGAGACACATTTTATTATGTAATACGACAAGCAGTGTAAACAACACAATAAACAAAACGCAACTGCCAACTAACTAATGATGACATGTTGTTTTCTAGAAAAGTTCTAATTAAATGAATTTATTCGATAGTTGGAATCATTTATTCAGTAATTAATCGATAGTTCAATCGATGCCCATCCCTATTTAAAATATTCGCGTCGGTAAATTTACGTAGGGTTATAAACAAAACGGTTACCGCATTCACGCTTTAGCCTATCACATTGCGAAACGTCACAAAGGGCTCTCTCCATCTCCCTTTCATTAACTCCTCACTCTAATCCATATCAAAGGTCATTGTTACTTAGAGAATATAAAGAAATTTTAACTGATTGGTTGATAATGATTACAGTTTAAATATTAATACCATCATAATAATAAATAATATAGGTTCAGGTTTGAAATTTGATGTCTAACTAACTTAGCACTAAAAACTACACATTCATTATTATTAGGCAACAAAAATTAATATTAATTTACTCAGCAATTATGCAAACATTTTTTCAATAATAATTTTTAATTAACGTAGGTAGGTAGTAATTATAGGTATTTCTAAAATTATTTATGAAATTAAACCCAAGAAATAGTATTTTGATGTAGCATTTATATTAAAATTAATATAGACAAGTTAATATTTTGAATGTTTAATAAAAATGTACCTTATGCGTACATAATAATTTAAAAGTATCACAAAATTACAAACTATTTGACACAACAAATTATTTATTATTTAAATAATAACAATGAAAGTGGTCTTCTCACAAAAATTCTTCTTACTGCTAGCTACCCTGGCTTCGTGGTAATCACTAATCATAGTATATGTATTACATAGTGTTACATATTTAGACAAGATAAACAGGAACAAGTAAGACTAACACAAAATAGAGAAAATATTTTTTTTTAATAACTCGATAGAAATATTTGCCTCCTCTAATTTATTTTGAATTCGGGCAGCATTTCGTTGTTTTTTACAACTATTTTGTAATTCTTGATCACTTCACTGTATTGACAATCTTACTTTATTGTATGTTATACCAAGAACCAACCGCTGATTCCATTCAATTAATACTGATATTGATAGATAGTTGATTGTGCCAGTCAGCCAGTATACCTATCATCCACTAACTCGTCTAATTCTATTTTCCTTTTCAGACCTACAGTCAACTTTAATTGGTTTTAAGAATTTTGAAGGCACGGCGGCTATAAAGAATAAATGTTTTTATTTATATTATTCTTCAAATTAGTTGCATGACTTATTACCTGATGGTTTTAGCTTCCTTTTTAACACGCTTTTATTAGCTTCACTTGTATGTTTGTCTGTTTGTTTGTTTGTTTGTTTGTAACCGACTCTTTGGACTCGATTTTGACCCACTTTAAACGGACAGATTTAATTGAAACTTGTACACTTACGAAGAACCGGTAACAATACAATAATTTGATAAGTTTATATCATTATCCTGATCAGGATCGCCAGTCCTTTCCTCACGTACCTCTGCGTGAGAGCAAGAGGCTTAATATTGTAAGTATATTCCGTGATTATCAGTTCGGTCGTTGGCCGAGCGGGCAAGTCTTAGTCGACGCGAAACGACGGACTCATCGGGCGTGACTTCAAATCCCATGGCTGAAATAAAAAAATATTTTTTTTTCAGAAATATCTGTTGGATCGTAATATGTTATAATATCAGCATTAATAAGCAATATAAATATAGTTTAAAAAAACTACAAAACACGCTTTCATAGCACATCAAACTAAAAAGTGAAAAATAAATATAGTTTAAAAAACTAAAGAACACGCTTTTAAAGCACATCAAACTAAAAAAGTGAAAAATAATTATTAATATAAACTGAAAACAATAATGAACGAAAAATACTAGTATTATTGTGAAAAAAGCGTGGGGCGCTTTGTGCCATATTTTTCGTATATTGAGCAACCCACGCTTTTTTCACAATAATACTAGTATTTTTCGTTCATTATTGTTTTCAGTTTATATTAATAATTATTTTTCACTTTTTAGTTTGATGTGCTTTAAAAGCGTGTTTTTTTAGTTTTTTTAAACTATATATTGACATTCATCAAATAGTACACCAGTTTTTAGGATCTCAAATGTCTTTACGATGGCAGGCTTTTATCCAATCATTTCTTTTATTTTCATCCTTTGGAAAGTTGTAAATAGTGAAATGATATATCTAAATCATGTTTCCTGCCTTTTTTGATAGCTATTGTTACATATAGCTACTGCACATCTGCCCCCAGTCATTTTTATTCTGTTGGAAAAATTAGGTAACTTAAAATAAATGAAGATGCAAACTAGGCTTGTTTTTGCTACAATACTTAAATTAATAAAACAAGAAGGACACTAATTAATTATTAATATGAAGCACAAATCGTGGTAACATATTCACTCACAGAAAACAGTAAAATACTCACCTCTGATTTTATAAATTAATATATGTATGTACATACATAAATTTTATAGGTTAATTACTAGTGTCTTATGCACTGAAATTCACAAGGATATATTCGTTAAAATGTAATAGACGCTTATCTTATATCTTGACGAAACAAGTAAAAGTTCAAACAAAGCAGGAATCGAAGAAAAACCAATATTAAAAACTTAAAATTATACAAATGCACACTTCGAACGAAAAGCGAAAAAGCCCTTTGTGACGTCATTGACGTTTCCCCCCAC
The DNA here is from genome assembly GCA_029963845.1 of Rhamnusium bicolor. Classification (NCBI taxonomy): domain Eukaryota; kingdom Metazoa; phylum Arthropoda; class Insecta; order Coleoptera; family Cerambycidae; genus Rhamnusium; species Rhamnusium bicolor. Next base: position 174,976 of record JANEYF010003737.1, read on the forward strand.
GATAATTTTATAACATGCTACAACCGTTTTGTCTATGAACCGTGGGTAGACCCTTCACATTCGTTTGTTAATAGTTGGAGGGGCATCCTTGAACATTGTCGAGGCAACAGAGGCGACACTTCCCACGTCTAGAGACAATACTATACTATGGCTCTGTGGCTACGGTTTGACGGGCGGCGTCTGCGCATAACATATTAAAATATCTTTGGTTATGTTAAAATATTTTGATGGTTTGTACTTTGTAATTGCGATAAAATGCAACACTGGAAAACAGTTATTATTTCATGAATGAATGAAATACAAAATTTCCACTGAGCAGTGAAGTTTGCCGTATGACATGTTTTCGATCTAAAAAATTTCATTTTTTTTATTAGGTGTGCAATTCTACAATGTTGAAGCAATCAAATCTGACCTTGTCAGGGTAAAAATTTATGTATGTTTAACGTAATAAGCATGGTTCAATGTTTAAATAAGTGAGAGTTTGTAATTATTTAGCGTAATTTAAAAGTTTCTTTATTCCACTTTTTTTGGAATAAAAAAATCTCTGTGTTTTTTAGATGTTAAAATATTGTAGCTTTTTTGGTGGTTGTTAGCGTTGTTACTTAGTGGTGATCTTTGTAAATATTTTCAAACAGAAAAAGAAACCTGATTATAAAACCTAATGCAGAAGAAGCAAATACTATAGCAAATAAGCTTTCAGTTTTACCTAATTAATAAACTTTTTTTTTTGATTTGAATAAAATTCGGAGAGAATCGATCGAACTTTTTTTTACCATTTGTTGACTAGTAAAATAGTATTAAGACTGCAGCTTACTACCTAACTTATTTTTAAAACAAAATTTAACTTATTTTACCACAATATCTGATTCACTTATTTCGCATCCACAAACAGCTGGACCCAATATATAGTATTGTCTCAAGACGTGAGTGGCGACACTAGCTACAGTCAGTATGGTTTCATCAATTCAAACGCATAATTTAACGAGGAATTAAAACGGATTAGGCCTCCCGGGGAAATCACTTAAAAAAAACCGTGCTGGCAGCTCTACCTCAAGGGTGGTGTGGAAATGAGCTCCAACTTCAAAAGGCATCATAGTGCAAAAAAAAGGTTAAAACAATCCAAGTAAATTCCCAGAGGCATAGGCTTTATCAAATATATCGCTTTATTATTTGTCATGTTTATTAATTATTACGATCGTAAATTCACATTTCATCAAGCTAATACGAAACGCGCATCGAGTTTCTGTAATCCCCCTTCTTCAATCGCTCATTGCTCGAAATCGCATTTATTAGTAACAGAATTTTTTTGTAGAAAATTATAAGGAATATTTTCTGTAAGTACAAAATTTTTTATGGGGCTAACGGTTTCTGAGAAGATGCCGACAACTGTGACAGGATGCGTTTGGGGTAGTTTCACCACTTTCTACTTTGGAACATTTTTGATATTGAAAACTATTCACTTGACACCTATAATACCCAAGCGGCAAAACTTTATAATTTGTTCTCCTATTTATGCTAATATTAATGGACTAGATACAGAATCGTCACTGTTGTTACTAATAATTTACTTCACAATACATTTTCAGTTCGGTGCGAGTACATATTGTCTTGCAGAACATTGTTTAACTACTGTAGTAGTGTATTGTTGTCAAGGAGAAATTAAGTAAACACTATTTATTAAAAAAGTGGACACAGGATGACAATGATTTTGTTGTGCCCTGAAAGAAAACGTGTCTTTCAAAAACATTTAAGATCAAGACTTCATAAAGATAAATTCAATACTTTTGGCAAGTACAGAGTTTTATCTAAAAAATGTAGAATGTATTAATAAATTAGAACCTACATTAAATAAAATAACAAGTGATATTGCTATAAAATTAAAAATCAAATTCAGGTCCAACTAGAAACGAATTTTGCACAGAAAACAGTATTTCTACATAATAAAATTGGTGGTACAGGGATCAAAATCGCCGACATTTTTTATGTTGCAAATAAGTTTAAATGAACTTTACCTATTCTTCAAATTATGATTTTGTGAAATTAAGTGTTAATAGGATATGATGATTCTACAGGGTGAGTTTTAAATGCGTAGTTATATTTTAACCCTCAATATATTTCGTCGAGTACAGTTAATTGGCACTGACAAAAAAAATTTTTTAAACAAAAAAAATTTGATTTTCTAATAATTTTAACATGAGCACTGTGAAGTTTGTTTTATAACCAATAAATTCCAACTTTTTCAAACTTTTCAGTTCCAGCTGAGTGGCTGTTAAACTTAATTTGTTTAAACTAAAAATACATAGTGATAAATTATAGTTTCCAACAAACCAAAAACATCAGCTGATAAAAGACATCTACCCCAAGATGACAGCTAACAGCTGGCAAATGGTAAAATTTGAAAATGGGATTTCAAATCACTTTAGATACTGTTCATGAAAACGTTGAACGGTATTGGACTGAAATCGATTTCAATACTCCATGGAAACGTAGTAAATATCTAACACGCCACGCTAACATCGCAGTTCACATTATGGCGTGGCTAAATTTTTATCATGTAATGGCGCTATCACGAATAAAGTGCTGTTTTCTCAAGAAAAAATTGATATTTTTTATAAAAAATGACGTATACTATCCTCCTAACCGTCCAGAGTATTATTGAGGAAAAGAATGCAAGTTGTTAGGTATGTCCAGTATAAAAAGTGACAGAAGTGTATGAAAATACTGCAAACTGTTTTCCATCACCCGATTGTTATTGTGTTGCACCTTCAGTGTTTTAATATTAAAGGAAAAATTAAAACAGTAGAGAGCTAATTTATTCCCCGAACCCCTGCACATTTCAAATTATTGGAATAGCAGAGGGTAAGTACCTTCTTCTTAAAAATAATAATTCTTTCATAGACTTTAAAAAATGAGATAGAAACATTCCTCACGAGATTCCCTAAAAACTTTACTGTTTATCGGAAAATTTAGTTTTAGTTGTACGTTCAGCATGAAACACTTAAAAAAGAAATGTTGATTGGTGCAAGAAAAGATAAAATTGTACATTACTTACAATGAAAGGTATTTTAAAATGTTTAAAAATTATTTCAAAAGGAGCAGTTAATCATTTAAGTAGGTAATTATTTCATCCAAAGTTATTATAAATTTGGGAATGAACTTACTGCTAGGTTCGGTTTTTCAATCGTGGGTTAGCTAAACTCACACTTTTAGAATTGAAGTTTTTTAAATTTTACATTTGTTTTGGAAGTGTTTATAGCTACAAATATTTTATGCTAAAGTAATTTTAGTTGAAGTGGTTTGTATTAGAATCTCATCGATTTTTATGAAAATATAATACTAGTTAACCTCCAACTTATGTTAACTCACGATTGAAAAACCTTGCCTAGGTGAAAGAATTACATAAGAAATGCAGCAATGTTGCTTTAATCCAATACATCATTTTCGCTAAGATATAGAATGTTTCTAGTAACCAGCAGTTCCAAAACAGTTTCATCGTATTTTTTCGAAAGTCAGTTACAAGTGAGAATTAAAAAAAAAATGTGTCAGAGGGTTTCTATAGATGTCAAGAATCGGTGGTTTAAATATAACTACACACTTAAGACTCACTCTGTATAATCTTCTACAAATAGCTAAAGCATATCGCATGAAGAGAGTTTCAATAGAGACATATGCTAGTGACTGTACAGACAGTAAAAAAATTTCAAATTCATAGACTGTTTTAAAACATGTTTAATATATTTAAAACATGTGACGTTCTCTGCAAAATATCTATTTTATTTCATAGTATTTCTGGTATTGTATAACAAAAATAATAAAGTACTATTCTGCCTTTAAATTTTTTCATTAAACTTGGTATCGTAGTATATGAAATTATTATTCAGCACCTTTTACCTGTTAAGGAGCATTTTTGACTCTATACAGTGTTTCAATGTGTCACAACAAATTTCGAGGGCGACTCCTCTCGCCAAAAAAATCAAAAAACATGAATACATTTTTTTCCTAAAATAATTCCTAAGCGCTCTACGAAGCTTTGAAAGCATAACAAGTACTCAGTAATGATTGATAGTACCTACTTTAACTTGGCAGGAAAAATTGTTTTCATAGTAGCTACGTACACGAACAATTTCTTCAAAAACAAACCAATGGCGTCGGAGTTAGGATGAGTTATGGTAATATAATCATACATAGAAAAAGTTATTTGCAACCGAACGAATTTTTATTTTGTTGATTTAGATGCAAAATGTTATTTTTGTTATTTACTTTTTTGATGAGAGGAATCACCCCTCAAAGTTTGTCGTGACATCACTGAAATACCCTGTATGTGTTTATATAAAATAGTTGCTATTGTTTAATGCAATTTACGTTTTAGAACAATATCTATTGTTTTTGAAAAACATTGTAGGTCCTAAAGAAATTCTGGAAAGTTTTGCGGTCACTCTCTTTTGAATTTAACTCAGTAATTAAATTTTATATTCTTTATTTTATCTATATAGTCAATTAAAATATTTTATTACGATCATTTTATTACCAGCAAACAGGTAGTACTGTGTCCTACAGGCAAATAAAATATTAATGTGCATGTTTTATAATAGTTGCAGATAAAATTTTGTTAATTAAACTGCTGCTGGTAGAATAAAAAAATAAAATTGATATTTAGAATATGTGAGAAGGAAGCACCTATTTGTGGTTTATAATGCTAGGTACTGGAAAACAAATTCCTTCGCCTCATAAGTAACTAAACAAGATATACCCCCCTAATGGAATTACGACAACTTTGCAACGACATCGAACCCATAGTGGATTATATCAGAGATATCTCACAAAAATTTCACGAATTTAAACTCTATGATTGTCGACTAACAGCCAACATTACACAAATAAGGGAGTATAACGCGGCATTTCAAATAAAACACAAACTACCGTACTAAGCGTTACCAATTTTCAGACAACAACTTTAAACTACGCTCCTCTCACAAAATGGGAGGACCGCCCATATTATAAAAGAGGCACCAAAATTAAAAAAAAAAAAATTCACCTTTCTCTTCGTTTCTTTTCGTTCGTTTTTGTTATCACAATTTCCCACAAAATTTATTCCAAATTATAAACTAACCATCAGTAAATTGCGGCACATTATTTTATACAAGAAATATCATTAAACATACACAAAAATAAGCGGAGCTGTACATTCCCGCTCCGCAGTTCTGTATTATTAAGAGGCAAGCTTTTTTTTAACACGCTTTTATTAGCTTCACCTGTAGGTTTGTGAGTTTGTTTGTTTGTAACCGACTATTTGGACTCGATTTTGACCCATTTTAAACGGACAGATTTAATTGAAACTTTGTACACTTACGAAGAACCGGTAACAATACAATAATTTCATAAGTTTATACCATTATCCTGATCAGGATCGCCAGAATTAAATAATTTCCTCATGTATCCTCTGCGTGAGAGCAAGTGGCTTATTACTGTTAGTACATTCCGTGATTCTCAGTTCGTTCGTTGGCCGAGAGGGCTAAGGCGCAAGTCTTAATCGACGCGAAACGACGGACTCCTCGGGCGTGAGTTCAAATTCCGTCTATGGCTGAAAAAAAAAATATATATTTTTTTCAGTTGCAGTATCTGTTGGATCGTAATATGTTATAATATCAGCATCAATAAGCAATATAAATATAGTTTAAAAAAACTAAAAAAACACGCTTTCATAGCACATCAAACTAAAAAGTGAAAAATAAATATAGTTTAAAAAAAACTAAAAAACACGATTTTAAAGCACATCAAACTAAAAAGTGAAAAATAATTATTAATATAAACTGAAAACAATAATGAACGAAAAATACTAGTATTATTGTGAAAAAAGCGTGGGTTGCTCGATATACGATAAATATGGCACAAAGCGCCCCACGCTTTTTTCACAATAATACTAGTATTTTTCGTTCATTATTGTTTTCAGTTTATATTAATAATTATTTTTCAGCTTTTAGTTTGATGTGCTTTAAAAGAGTATTTTTTAGTTTTTTTAAACTATATTTATTACTGTACAGTTTGGTTCGTCGTAGCATCATCAAAATTCTAAATTTATGTATTTTTTAGTTTTTTTGTATTGTTTTAAAGTTTTACACCAACGGCACATGCTTTTGCATGCGTCGTTGATTTGTAGTTCCTGTTAATATTAAACGATTTAAAATGAATTTATTTTTAGGTGCTGTATTGTTATTTAACGTTTTCTAGCTCTAAGCCCTGGGCAGCCTCGCGCCCGACCTAACAATTGCCCTGTCGCCACCATATGAGGGGATACTAGGTCGGCAACGGACGGGGTGTTCGGTGTTCGGCGAGGGCAATATACATTGTGTTTTTTGATTTTAATTTAAATAAACTTGTCTTGAATTGAATTGTATTGTAATAGCAGAAGGCAATAGCAAAATTGTTTTCAAATTTGTTTGAAATATTGCTAATAATAACGAAAAAGAAAAACCAGTCACAATGCCGAACCAAGAATTTAATGCTCTATCCAAAATTGTAAAAACATAATGGGTTCATGATAAAAATTAGAAAGTTGCTATCATTTCCGTTGAAACCGGAAATTATAAATCCTTTTTTTATGTCAAATAATGTCTTCTGAAAAGAGTTTTTTAGTTCGAATATCTGGACGAAAAAATCGCCTTTTTATAATAGGTATTACTTTTTGTTGTAGTTGCTAGCTAGGTGCCTACTTCACCTAAACAAATGAACCAAACTGTCATAATATTCTGTTTAGACTGTGTCAAAGTGACGTGAAGTCGATTACGATCAGATTTTAAAAATAAAATGTACTAAAAAAAATGTAACAAACAAAAATTTATCATTTTCTTCTTGCAATCGAATAAAAAATGGTGTATAACACACGGACGAAAACATCTTCATCCTTGTGTCAAAATAAATATTTATTTGTGTATTAACTATACATAATATCATTTTTCTAAGTTAAAAATGAAACAAAAAAAAAGAGGGTGAACCATATCTGTATACGACACAAGAATATATAGCATACTTCTATTACCGTGGCAGTATTTTTCTTGGCCCTTCTCTTTTCATAATAACAGAGTATATCATCAGATCTGTTTAAGCTAAAAAAAAAAATTACATTAGGAAAAGTTGTCCAGTATTGTAAATGTCGAAAAAATAAACCGAAACATTATCTTTCAAGTGGAATGGGATAATTTATAAACAATACTGGTATTGACTAATAAATTACGGCTGTTTCAGAATTCCCAATATTTTTTAAACCTTTGAGCATGATGTGTAAATAATTCAGTTGTATGTTGCTCTCACTAATATAAATCGCTTGATGCATTGAGCAGTTATCATCAATGCAGAGCAACAACTGTTACAGAACCGGAAATATGTTTAATCACGGCGATGCACTTTGTTAACTCATGTGAGTTTCAAAAATTTCAAAGCGCCAAAGGGCATAAAGAATTATAAATGTTTATTAATTATAGATATTAGATCTTCTAGACAAGCCAACGCACCTTAGGAGTGAAAACTAATTAAAATTATTATTTCCCTGACATTTGAGACTAATGAATGATTGATATACAATGTCTAACATATGTATGGAATAACTTTTTGTACGGGATTTTGACACTGCCGTCTTTTCTCATATATAAACTACGCTTATATGCTCTTAATAATAAGGATAAGTTTGTATCAAATAAAGATGTACATGGTATTAACACCACAAAAAAATAATTTCCATATACCGTTTCACAGAAGTATTACATCACACTCGTCTAATAATTTGGGACTTGATTTATAATCATTTACCTCTATGCATCAAATAGTGCAATTCTATGTCTCTATTTAAGAGATGTCTAAAACCATATTTATTAAATAAATGCTTCTAATAATTATTAGACGAATACTTTCATATTCAAGTATAGTATAATTTTCAAAATAATGTAAAAATATAATACTATGTAGTAATTAGAGTTCGGGTATCGGGGGAATCATTCCAGTGCCGTCTGCACCAACCTTAATAAGACATATAAATGTGTGTCATGCGAATTTGTTTATAATGTATACATTTTTATACTGCCACATAAAACTTAATTCATTTATGCATTTTCATTAATCACGCACTCTAATACTTCTATATATCTCAAAGATTTAATTCGATTATTAATCAAATTTCGTTTAATAATATAAAATTGTTTGTGAAATCTGTAGTTGCAAATACATTCAAATATTCCCTAAAAAACATGTAGGTACCTAACTAATACAAACTGTGAATTAGCAATTGCATTCAGATATGTATGTGATTTCTTCACGAATTTACACCAAATACGCCACTACCTCTAAAGCCTGACAAGATAGAGCACTTGGCAGAACGCAGCCTCGTATTGCTACAGAAACTTTGTAGATATGAAAAGAGTCCTACTATAATTAGATGCTAAAAGAGCCATTGCTATTGCAAAATGCTTTTGAACTTATTATCGATACCAGTGTCCAAAAATATTTAGAGTTTATACACTCAAGCTTTCCACGAATCCATCTCGATATAAAGCGACTTGAATGTCGACCAAAAACAAAAGAATTTACCATATCGATGCGATGAATGTAGTGTTTCATCTTCAACAATATAGGTGTACATTAATTATCTGGATACATCGCTGAACATATAAACAAAAAATTAGAAAGTGTTTTAGACAACAATCCTGGTTTTGTCAAACTTCATTGAATAGTAGACTTACTGCACGGCAAACAAATATATTGTTTAGGGTCTCAAATAAATATGGCGTTTTTATGACTATTATCCTATTTTAAATATGGCTAATATCTGTTGAGATTATAACGTTCGTTTTCAACATACAAAAATTTTTTGCAGACAGGCGGTGGATTTTACCAGCAGAACACATGGAGGAAATTTTAATAATATACTTCGCTTGTAAGGAATAATACCGCAGCAATAACTGTAAATAAGTATGCAGTGCAGTGGAAAAAAATGGTTGGAGTAAACTGCTAGTGCCAATATACTTTCACTTTACTATGTCCACTAGTCATTTCTTGAACCTGTACATTACAAGGTAAGTCTCTGAAAGATACTAAATTGTAGGAATAGTTTCAGATATTTGGTTTCGATTGGTATGTAAATTAATAATAGAAAATATTTCCTTGCGTTGACCCGGTTTTTGACGTAATGATTCGCCGATATCCAAACTCTAGTAATAATACAATAAAAATGTGTTTATATGTCTTTTGCTCTTTTTATGTATATTATCATTATCTCCTCTAATATGACCCAATTGTTTATGTTTTGTTTTTATATGTTAGTTGTTATATCTTTTATTCTATTTGTGGAGGAGGTGAAATATTTAGGAATCACTCTCGATATATCAATTAACTGGAACTCCCATCTGGAAAAGGTAATCCACAAAGCAAAGCTGTCCTTATGGACATGTCGTCGTATTTGTGGCAAGTCCTTGTGCATGGGTCCCCAACAAATTTACTGGATCTATCTCACGGTTATCAGACCAATGATAACATACGGATCCATCCTCTGGTGGCTGAAAGGATCACAACGGATGGCCAAATCCAAACTCTTTATAATGCACAGATTAGCGTGCATGACCGTAACGGGGGCAATTAGCATCACACCGTAAGCCGCAATGGAAATTTTCTTGGGCTTACCCCCTCTTCATATATTTGGAGAAAAGGCCATTTGGGCAATCTACAGACTGCAACAAATAGCCATTAGTTTGCCGTAGACTAGTATCATGGAGCGGAACAGGTTGCTGGATCATATAGAGAATCATAGCATACTGGGAATTCTCTCGGATACTATGCCTATCATGACCAACTACAAGCTGACCTTCAACATTCATTCTCCGGAAAGAGATGAGTGGGACCAGAATAAAGTCGACCTACTGAGAGCAGACAGTTGCTGGTTTACAGAGGGCTCCAAAACTCCCCAGGGAACAGGAGCCGGAGTACATAACTACAGACCCTGGGTGAGGATATCCTCAAGCCTAGGTGCTAATGCAACTATT